>MDKF010689279.1:0-33965 GCA_026770625.1 Nicotiana glauca | reverse complement strand
TTTCTTTGATGGAGCTGCAAATGCAAAGGGAGTTGGAATAGGAGCATTACTTATTTCTGAAACAGGACATCATTACCCTGTTATGACTCAGCTACGTTTCTATTGCACCAACAACGTGGCTGAGTATGAGGCATGCATTTTGGGCCTACGGTTAGCCGTAGATATGGATGTCCAGGACGTCTTGGTCTTGGGAGACTCGGACCTCTTGGTACATCAGATTCAAGGTGAAAGGGAAACACAGGATTTGAAGCTTATACCATATCGACAATGTTTGCACGATCTGAGCAAGCGATTTCGATCAGTAGAGTTGAGACACATCCCAAGAGTTCACAATGAGGTTGCCGATGCTTTGGTCACTTTAGCATCGATGTTGCACCACCCAGACAAAATTCATGTTGACCCATTGCATATTCAGGTTCGTGATCAGCATGCCTATTACAACATGGTAGATGAGGAAATGGATAGCGAGCCATGGTTCTATGATGTCAAAGAATACCTCAGGATGGGGATATACCCGGAGCAGGCCACCGGAGATCAAAAAAGAGCCATTCGGCGATTGGCAAATGGATTTTTCCTCAGTGGAGGAGTGCTGTACAAAAGAACCCCAGATTTGGGTTTGCTGAGGTGTATAGATACTAGTCAAGCCGCGACAGTTATGACAGAGGTACATGCTGGAGTGTGTGGACCACATATGAGTGGATATGTGTTGGCAAAGAAGATTCTCCGAGCAGGATATTATTGGCTTACCATGGAGCGAGATTGTATCAGTTTTGTGCGTAAATGCCATCAATGTCAGATACACGGAGATCTGATTCATTCTCCACCAGCAGAATTACATACAATGTCAGCACCATGGTCATTTGTTGCATGGGGAATGGATGTCATTGGACCGATTGAGCAGGCAGCTTCCAACGGTCATCGGTTCATTCTGGTAACCATCGACTATTTCACTAAATGGGTTGAAGCTAAAACTTTCAAGTCGGTAACCAAGAGGGTAGTGGAGGATTTTGTTCATTCCCATATCATCTGTAGATTTGGGATCCCAAAGGTGATCATCACAGACAATGGTGCTAATCTTAACAACAGTTTGATGAAAGAAGTATGCCAATAGTTCAAGATTACACACCGTAATTCCACCCCGTATCGGCCCAAGGCGAATGGAGCGGTTGAGGCAGCCAACAAAAACATAAAAAAGATATTCAGGAAGATGGTAGAAGGGTCTAGGCAATGACATGAAAAATTACCATTTGCATTATTGGGTTATCGCACTACTGTTCGTACTTCAGTAGGTGCAACTCCTTATTCGTTGGTATACGGAACTAAAGTAGTGATACCAACAGAAGTTGAAATTCCATCCCTTTGGATTGTCGTTGAGGCTGGGATTGATGATGATGAATGGGTCAAGGCCCGATTGGAGCAGCTGAGCTTGATTGATGAAAAGAGATTGGCAGCAGTATGTCATGGCCAATTGTATCAAAAGCGGATGGAAAGAGCGTATAACAAGAAGGTGCGTCCCAGGAAATTTGAGGTGGGACAACAGGTGCTGAAACGAATCCTGCCACATCAGGCCGAAGCAAAGGGCAAGTTCGCCCCAAATTGGCAAGGACCATTCATTGTGACCAGAGTGTTATCCAATGGCGCTTTGTGTCTGACAGATGTCGAGGGAAGATGTATCGACATGGCTATCAATTCTGATGCAGTCAAGAGATATTATGTATGATTTCCTTGATTGTAATTGTTTGTTGTTTGTTTGTACTTGGCATTTATCGGAAAATGAAATGACGGAGACAATTCATTCTTCTATCCAAAACACTTTAACCTTTTCTTCCCCCTTTGAGCCTTATTTATTCTTTCATACCCCTCTCTTGGAATCATTAATGAAAATGAAAAATGAAAAAAAGAGAAGATAAGAAAAGAAAACAAGAAAAAAAAAGTCCCAAGAAAACAAAGGAATCGAGTGAACTACGTTCGACCTGATTCCTCAAAGAGGATACGTAGGCGCCTCACAGCTCGGTCAAAGTGTAATAAAAATAAAAAATCCCCCAAGCAAGAAAACTGGGGCAGAAGTTATGTTTTAAGATTTTGGAAAAAGTTTGATTCCAAGAGTTGTAATGTTTTACCCATCGAAGTTATTTCGAATTCTTGATATCCTTTTCTTTTATCCCCGCACAAAAAACCATGTTGATGTCTAAAAAGACCTCCTGATCTGTATCCGAGAGGTGCCAAGTCAGGCAAATAAAAGCCGAGAATAACACACTGATCCCCAACTGAATGAGGATCATGAGCTGAAGGAATTGATAGCCAAAAGAATCTCCAGTGGAGAGAATCTTATCGGTAACACTCCAATCCCCAGCGGAGAAAGAAAAATAAAATAAGAGAGTCTTATCGGTGAAAACCTTCACAGTCACCATAAGGCGACGAAGGCTGAGAGAAACAAAATGAGAGAGTCTTATGGTGAAAACCCTTCACGGTCACCATAAGGCGACAAGAGTTGAGAGAGATGAGAGAGTCTTATTAGTGAAAACCCCTCGAAGGTCACTATGAGGCGACAAGATAAGATTGGCGGAAAGGATCCGCATTGGGCAAAGAATGGGGTGCCTGCCCATCCCCAGCAAAATGAAGCCATCAGAAAGATTGATTGATAAATAGACTGGGTTGGTTAGATCCGGAATACACGACATGATCGTTGGTACCGGTTATACCATTCAGATAAGTTCTTTCTTTTTTTTCTTTTTCCCCAGCATTTGTTCAGAAAGACTTCTTTTTTGTCTTTTCCTATCTTTTGAAATCACCACTCTTTCATTTCTTTGTTTAAAGACTTTTTCTCCAGCAGATTGTTTTTGAGAAAGATTTTTCAGAGCTTACTACCAATTGCCAAAATGGTGTAAAGCAAAATGCGAGCAAGACAGACCAAAGATAAGGGAAAATATGGAGAAAAATAGAAAAACAACAGTTGAGAAATTTGTGGATAAGGATCGTCGGGAAGAAGGAGCATCCCCAGCAGACTATCGACCAAAGTTCCAAGAGGGTCGGATAACACAGGGCGGGGAAAGGAGAAAGGAAAAACCATCCCGAACAGAAATATCATCCCTAGCAAATAACATCATTCCCCAACAAGTTTTGGAACTCAGAGCAGGAAAAAGGAAAGGAAAAAACCATCCCCAGCAGGAGTGGCACGACCACTCACCATGTTTTAAACTAACAAATTTCCTTTGATTTGAAGCAGGAAAAGGAAATGTTATTGACGGCGAAAAGGCATCACCAAAACTGGGGCAGAAAATTTTCTGCCATTGTTGAAACTTCTCTCGAAGGAATGAGGAAATCAATTCAAGTTACTTTTCAGGTGTTGCATTCGAGAGCCCGCACATAGAACGGAGGTGTTACTATTAAGTTGTTGCATTCGGGAGCCCGCCCGTAGAACGGAGGTGTTACTTTTCAGTTGTTGCATTCGGGAGCCCGCCCGTAGAACGGAGGTGTTGCTTTTCAGTTGATGCATTCGGGAGTCCGCCCGTAGAACGGAGGTGTTGCTTTTCAGTTGATGCATTCGGGAGTCCGCCCGTAGAACGGAGGTGTTGCTTTTCAGTTGATGCATTCGGGAGTCCGCCCGTAGAACGGAGGTGTTGCTTTTCAGTTGATGCATTCGGGAGTCCGCCCGTAGAACGGAGGTGTTGCTTTTCAGTTGATGCATTCGGGAGTCCGCCCGTAGAACGGAGGTGTTGCTTTTCAGTTGATGCATTCGGGAGTCCGCCCGTAGAACGGAGGTGTTGCTTTTCAGTTGATGCATTCGGGAGTCCGCCCGTAGAACGGAGGTGTTGCTTTTCAGTTGATGCATTCGGGAGTCCGCCCGTAGAACGGAGGTGTTGCTTTTCAGTTGATGCATTCGGGAGTCCGCCCGTAGAACGGAGGTGTTGCTTTTCAGTTGATGCATTCGGGAGTCCGCCCGTAGAACGGAGGTGTTGCTTTTCAGTTGATGCATTCGGGAGTCCGCCCGTAGAACGGAGGTGTTGCTTTTCAGTTGATGCATTCGGGAGTCCGCCCGTAGAACGGAGGTGTTGCTTTTCAGTTGATGCATTCGGGAGTCCGCCCGTAGAACGGAGGTGTTGCTTTTCAGTTGATGCATTCGGGAGTCCGCCCGTAGAACGGAGGTGTTGCTTTTCAGTTGATGCATTCGGGAGTCCGCCCGTAGAACGGAGGTGTTGCTTTTCAGTTGATGCATTCGGGAGTCCGCCCGTAGAACGGAGGTGTTGCTTTTCAGTTGATGCATTCGGGAGTCCGCCCGTAGAACGGAGGTGTTGCTTTTCAGTTGATGCATTCGGGAGTCCGCCCGTAGAACGGAGGTGTTGCTTTTCAGTTGATGCATTCGGGAGTCCGCCCGTAGAACGGAGGTGTTGCTTTTCAGTTGATGCATTCGGGAGTCCGCCCGTAGAACGGAGGTGTTGCTTTTCAGTTGATGCATTCGGGAGTCCGCCCGTAGAACGGAGGTGTTGCTTTTCAGTTGATGCATTCGGGAGTCCGCCCGTAGAACGGAGGTGTTGCTTTTCAGTTGATGCATTCGGGAGTCCGCCCGTAGAACGGAGGTGTTGCTTTTCAGTTGATGCATTCGGGAGTCCGCCCGTAGAACGGAGGTGTTGCTTTTCAGTTGATGCATTCGGGAGTCCGCCCGTAGAACGGAGGTGTTGCTTTTCAGTTGATGCATTCGGGAGTCCGCCCGTAGAACGGAGGTGTTGCTTTTCAGTTGATGCATTCGGGAGTCCGCCCGTAGAACGGAGGTGTTGCTTTTCAGTTGATGCATTCGGGAGTCCGCCCGTAGAACGGAGGTGTTGCTTTTCAGTTGATGCATTCGGGAGTCCGCCCGTAGAACGGAGGTGTTGCTTTTCAGTTGATGCATTCGGGAGTCCGCCCGTAGAACGGAGGTGTTGCTTTTCAGTTGATGCATTCGGGAGTCCGCCCGTAGAACGGAGGTGTTGCTTTTCAGTTGATGCATTCGGGAGTCCGCCCGTAGAACGGAGGTGTTGCTTTTCAGTTGATGCATTCGGGAGTCCGCCCGTAGAACGGAGGTGTTGCTTTTCAGTTGATGCATTCGGGAGTCCGCCCGTAGAACGGAGGTGTTGCTTTTCAGTTGATGCATTCGGGAGTCCGCCCGTAGAACGGAGGTGTTGCTTTTCAGTTGATGCATTCGGGAGTCCGCCCGTAGAACGGAGGTGTTGCTTTTCAGTTGATGCATTCGGGAGTCCGCCCGTAGAACGGAGGTGTTGCTTTTCAGTTGATGCATTCGGGAGTCCGCCCGTAGAACGGAGGTGTTGCTTTTCAGTTGATGCATTCGGGAGTCCGCCCGTAGAACGGAGGTGTTGCTTTTCAGTTGATGCATTCGGGAGTCCGCCCGTAGAACGGAGGTGTTGCTTTTCAGTTGATGCATTCGGGAGTCCGCCCGTAGAACGGAGGTGTTGCTTTTCAGTTGATGCATTCGGGAGTCCGCCCGTAGAACGGAGGTGTTGCTTTTCAGTTGATGCATTCGGGAGTCCGCCCGTAGAACGGAGGTGTTGCTTTTCAGTTGATGCATTCGGGAGTCCGCCCGTAGAACGGAGGTGTTGCTTTTCAGTTGATGCATTCGGGAGTCCGCCCGTAGAACGGAGGTGTTGCTTTTCAGTTGATGCATTCGGGAGTCCGCCCGTAGAACGGAGGTGTTGCTTTTCAGTTGATGCATTCGGGAGTCCGCCCGTAGAACGGAGGTGTTGCTTTTCAGTTGATGCATTCGGGAGTCCGCCCGTAGAACGGAGGTGTTGCTTTTCAGTTGATGCATTCGGGAGTCCGCCCGTAGAACGGAGGTGTTGCTTTTCAGTTGATGCATTCGGGAGTCCGCCCGTAGAACGGAGGTGTTGCTTTTCAGTTGATGCATTCGGGAGTCCGCCCGTAGAACGGAGGTGTTGCTTTTCAGTTGATGCATTCGGGAGTCCGCCCGTAGAACGGAGGTGTTGCTTTTCAGTTGATGCATTCGGGAGTCCGCCCGTAGAACGGAGGTGTTGCTTTTCAGTTGATGCATTCGGGAGTCCGCCCGTAGAACGGAGGTGTTGCTTTTCAGTTGATGCATTCGGGAGTCCGCCCGTAGAACGGAGGTGTTGCTTTTCAGTTGATGCATTCGGGAGTCCGCCCGTAGAACGGAGGTGTTGCTTTTCAGTTGATGCATTCGGGAGTCCGCCCGTAGAACGGAGGTGTTGCTTTTCAGTTGATGCATTCGGGAGTCCGCCCGTAGAACGGAGGTGTTGCTTTTCAGTTGATGCATTCGGGAGTCCGCCCGTAGAACGGAGGTGTTGCTTTTCAGTTGATGCATTCGGGAGTCCGCCCGTAGAACGGAGGTGTTGCTTTTCAGTTGATGCATTCGGGAGTCCGCCCGTAGAACGGAGGTGTTGCTTTTCAGTTGATGCATTCGGGAGTCCGCCCGTAGAACGGAGGTGTTGCTTTTCAGTTGATGCATTCGGGAGTCCGCCCGTAGAACGGAGGTGTTGCTTTTCAGTTGATGCATTCGGGAGTCCGCCCGTAGAACGGAGGTGTTGCTTTTCAGTTGATGCATTCGGGAGTCCGCCCGTAGAACGGAGGTGTTGCTTTTCAGTTGATGCATTCGGGAGTCCGCCCGTAGAACGGAGGTGTTGCTTTTCAGTTGATGCATTCGGGAGTCCGCCCGTAGAACGGAGGTGTTGCTTTTCAGTTGATGCATTCGGGAGTCCGCCCGTAGAACGGAGGTGTTGCTTTTCAGTTGATGCATTCGGGAGTCCGCCCGTAGAACGGAGGTGTTGCTTTTCAGTTGATGCATTCGGGAGTCCGCCCGTAGAACGGAGGTGTTGCTTTTCAGTTGATGCATTCGGGAGTCCGCCCGTAGAACGGAGGTGTTGCTTTTCAGTTGATGCATTCGGGAGTCCGCCCGTAGAACGGAGGTGTTACTATTCAGTTGTTGCATTCGGGAGCCCGCCCGTAGAACGGAGGTGTTACTTTTCAATTGATGCATTCGGGAGCCCGCCCGTAGAACGGAGGTGTTGCTTTTCAGTTGATGCATTCGGGAGTCCGCCCGTAGAACGGAGGTGTTGCTTTTAAGTTGCTGCATTCGGGAGTCCGCCCGTAGAACGGAGGTGTTACTTTTAAGTCGTTGCATTCGGGAGCCCGCCCATAGAACGGTGGTGTTACTTTTCAGTTGTTGCATTCGGGAGCCCGCCCGTAAAACGGAGGCATTACATTTCAGTCTTTACATTTCATGTCTTGAAGTCAGTAACCCACCGGAAGGCATAAGGTTACAACAAAAATCCCCATCATAAATTCAAGTGCGGAAATCAAAAGAAAGATACGACAAATTTCAAGAGAAGTGGTCATTGAACCAGTATTATCCCCAGCGGACAGAACAAAATGATGAAACTGGTGTTCAGATAAAGCAAAAGGCCAGTGTCGTCCCCAGCAGTTTTCGGAAGAAAGAAGCACCGGAGGAAACACAAGCCGACAAGAAAGCAAGGCAACAAGAGCAAGTTGAAGATAGATATGATTTGTAATTCCTAGTTTAGTCTAGCTTCTGGTTTTCTTTTGATCACGGTGTAACAAGGAGATCGGTAAGCAGTAACAACAACATGCAGCAGCAGTAACAGCAAAATTGCAGTCCCATGGTAGTCCCAGCTACCAAAACTTCCCGAACTACATTAACCTGATTCCCTTTTAGCCAGGGATATGTAGGAAACCTTCGAAGCAAAGGTTCGGTTAAAACTTTTCAAAAAAAAAATGCTTCACACGGAGTATTCCAACGGGCAAAAATCGCTCGAATCTGCTCACTTTATCTTTGCACGAAAACTCTGTGTTTTCGGACAAAGAGGGGCAGCTGTGAGCACGTGATTTTTGCTTCACGAAAACTACTCCAAAAGAAATCAAAGAATAAAACAAATTGCCGTGTGTACAATTTTGACAATTTTTTGCATGGCATTTTTGGATAATCATCTGTGTTTTGTCCGTAAATGTTTATCTTGTTATAATTAATTAAAAAAACACAGAAATATATGTTGCATGCACACTTAGGATCTAATTGTACACTTAGGAATTATTTAAACCATGATTTGGTTTTAAAAGGAAGAAAATCACAAAAAAATGTGTATTTGTTGTATTTTTGTCATTTATTGTCCGAATGTGTGATTTTGTTTGTTAATCTTGTGTGTTAAGGGTTAATTAATATTTTGTAGTTTAATTTTGATGTTACAATTTAATGTAGAACTTTTGTTAATTAGAAAATGAAAGAAAAAAGAAGAAGAAATGAAAAATGTGAACAAAATCAGACCTGGGCCATCATTTTTGGACCCCAAAGTCAGGCCCAAACGATCAAAACCCAATTGCCTGATCTCTCAGACCAACCAAACGATGCCATTTCAGCGTCTTAGATCTGGACCGTTGATCAAACAGATCTAACGGTCCAATTCAGTCCCAGCGTTGGTTGAAACGGCGCTGTTTCAGTTGATCATATCTGCACCGTCCATTCCTATTGATCTAACGGTCCTAAGCTTCCAGTTCAACCCGGTCCATCTAACCCAGGTCGACCCAGTCTTTTAATGAGACCAAACGTTGTCATTTCCCTTAGATGAAATGATCCAGGCCGTTGATCGTGGTTGATCCAACGGCCAGGATCAAACATCCACTCTACTATACAACAATAACAACAACAACAACCCAGTATAATCCCACTTAGTGGGGTCTGGGGAGGGTTGTGTGTACGCAAACCTTACCCCTACCCTGGGGTAGAGAGGCTGTTTCCAAATAGACCCCCGGCATCCTTCCCTCCAAGAACTTCCCACCTTGCTCTTGGGGAGACTCGAACTCACAACCTCTTGGTTGGAAGTGGGGGTTGCTTACCATCAGAGCATCCACTCTACTATATAAACCTAAAATCATTACCCACCCCCCATAGCCGAACCCCTTAGTCTCTCTCAGTTACCTCAGAGACGCCCCCATGAAACCCTAGCGCCACCCCCGCTTACCTCCAACGTAAACCCGGCAACCGGAGGTCCAACGGCCACCATCTTCACACCCCTGAACCACCATGCCCTCCTCTTGCCAAATCCACCCTCCATTATTCTCGAATCAACACCGTCTTCTTCGAATATCAGATCGAAGAATCAGTCTAGAACCCTAGTTCGTCTAACTAACCCCAAATCAACACCCCTAAGCCACCTGACCACCCTGGTTACGAATCCGTTAACCGCTGGCCTCGAATCATTCTCTATCGTCTCGAATCTTCATTTGAAGATTCGAGCAAAACCTTAGCTTACCACAACTAAGCCCAAACTCATACCAGACCTCCCCCTGACCTCCCTCACACCCTACAAGCCTTTGGTTCCGTTCGCATCAGACCAGAACCGTTCGAACCCCAAATCGAACCCCAAGAACCCTAGAAAGCCAAAGGTTGAAATCTGTCCAAATTAAAGAGTTTTGGGTGTTCAATCGACCTTAGCCGGAGTGTTCTCAGTTGAGAACACTCGGTTAAGGTCCGTTCAACCCCGAAAGTTCAAGTCAAAGGCTCGAACCTGGGTTCGTCTAGTTTTCTGATCTCTTAAGGTATTTCGTTCCTTTCTCTGTTCTATTTTTCTTTACCGTTATGTGTTTAGTTTTAGTTGTAGTCTAGTTTTGTCGATTGTTCTTCTTCTTCTCCAATCCGACCCTTTATTTGGTCAAACTTTTCTTCTGTTCATAGTCGAGCATATGTTTAAGCCATGTAATCAATTAGAATGTGTTTGGTCGAATAGTTAGTTTCATGATAATTCCCTATTTTTGTCAGTACAACTTGAATCACCTGTGTGTCTGTTTGATCCTGTTGGTTTGTTGTTAATTGTATATGTTATAAACTATGTAATTGATTGTTTAAATATCGTTGATTAGTTGAATTGAAAGCTAGATCAACATGATAACAGTTCATTTGACTCATTCCAGTGTGTTTGTCATCTTGTTTCTTTCTGTTTGATTTTTGTGATCAAAATGAACTTGTTGATGTGTTAAATTTTCCCTTTTTGAACCGAACTGCTTGCTCATTTGAATGTCACCCATGTTCTGTATATTTGTTCACCTGAACCTCATGCCTTGCTTCAATTCTGTTTGAATCACTGCCTGAATTAAGACTAGGATTGGTTATAGATGTGTAGTTATTTGGTGATTAGTAACCAGTGTTAGTTATAACTGTTAGAGGTTTAAATACAGATTTCCAAGAGTCAGGGTAGGCAGTAATTCAAGGGTTTTAAGGGGTAATTTTGGGTTTTTACAGAGTTAATTAGAATTAACTTAAGGGGTCTGTCAAGTTGGTTAATAGATACCCTTATTTTAATATTAATGGGGGACATAACATAATAGCATGGGAATTAATAAGAATACTCTAATA
Organism: Nicotiana glauca; assembly: GCA_026770625.1. Classification (NCBI taxonomy): domain Eukaryota; kingdom Viridiplantae; phylum Streptophyta; class Magnoliopsida; order Solanales; family Solanaceae; genus Nicotiana; species Nicotiana glauca. Next base: position 23,578 of record MDKF010689279.1, on the reverse strand, counting down.
CACCCATGAATCTTGAATGAAACACTAGGGAACCAAGAGTGGGGAACATGAATTAAAACAAGAACAAGGCACTAGAAGTGGGGATTGAGAGGGTATGGGCAGAATTAAGGTCTGGTTGTTTCTAGGAAGAATTAGCATGCCTGCTTTGGGCTATAAATAAGGTCATTTAGAACAGAAAGGGGGCTGACTTTTACCTCAAGGAGTTCAGTAATTATAGAGTGAAAACAAGGCTGGCTTTTTAATCTAGGGAAGTCAAAGAGAAAGAGTGAAAAAAATAGGCTGGATTTTGGAACCAAAAGTTCAGAGTTAGAGAGTTAAATTGGCTGGTCTTTCAATCTTAAGAGGTCAGTTTAGTTCGAGAGTTAAAAGAGAGTGTTGAGTTCTAAAAACTGAAAAGAAAAGAAAACCAGAAGTCTGTTTCACTGCATTGTTGAGTCAATCTCTGCCTTATGTTTTTGGTTCTGGTTTTATTCCTGGTTCACTGATTCCATTTGGTATTGATGGGGTTTCAAGTGGTTTTCCTGGGTTTGCTATTTGGTTATTTGCCACTGTTTCATTGGGTGTTGCTGGAATTCTGTTGGTTTTATAAATCTGTTACTAGGCCAATCTGTTATTGAGTTGCTGGCTGTTATCGTTGTTGTTGCTGTGTTGGTATTGCTGTTGACCTTCCTCTCTTCTTCTTCTACTTTCAATTCCAGGTACACACTTGCAACTGGCCCAATGTAGCTGTTGAATTGAAAAGCTGAAATGAATCTATCTGTTCAGGCTGTTTTAATAGAATAATAGTAGCTGACCTGTATTTACTAGATTCGTTTCTAATTCATGCTTACATCGTATAACATGAAGCAGACTTTGGACTGATTATCTTGTAGATTGGTGATATTCACCAACTTTGACGTAGTATGGTTTACTTGTGTAGTTTAAATTCTGAAGAAAAAAAATTTAAAATAGTTTGAAGCATGAGATGAATTCAAGAGTTATGATTTTAAGTTATGATTTTATCTTGTATTGGCAAGCAGAAAATGAACAATTAATTAGGACATGAACAGTAGTTCAAGGCTATTAATTAGGATATGGGTATCAGTTTAAGGAAAGCATTATGACATTTGTTTTCAATAGTAAATTCAATAGTTCAGCTTTAAAATCACGGATATTTGAATATCGATCTAGTAAGGTTAATTTGAATCAATCAATCAGTTGCATCGTATTTTGGCAATACCACGCTTCCAGCTCGATTTAAACAACCTCGAACGACCTGTTTGCATAATTTGAGTAATCCCAGTGATCATTTGTTCAATTGGAATTAAGGCGGGGATTGACAGTCCACTCCGGATAGTTTGGGCCTCTGTGCCATCCCCAAATGGCCCAGGTCTTGCTCTTGATTGCATGTTCATTTGGACCTGGGGGCATAGGTTTGGCCTACCCTTCTAAGCATATTTGAATAACTATTCTTTGTATGGTTAAGAATCAAAAAATTCAAATGATTTCTTGAACCCCAAATGTGGTAGTAGTATCAGAACTAATAATAAAATTAGGACTTTTTATTTCATTTTTAGAGACGAACAAAAATAGAAAAATGTAGTTACTTTAGGATTATCATTTTAAAATAAACGAGCCTCGCCTCGCCAAATAGAACGTACAAGTTACAGGGCCCTCATGAGTGTATATACTAAAATACTTAGATTTTGGGACGAGCTGTTTAACAAATTTCACGGCCTTCCCCAAAATAATAAGGTGTTAATCTCTTTAGACGCGTCTTTAATAATTTTACCTTCCTAAATTCGGGTGTGCATTTCATGCGACCAAAATCCAAATCCCAAAATGTTGAATAAAATGTGTCGAGGATCCGGGTGCATTTTATGTGACGTGATCCAAAAATATATTTTAAACGACGTTCAATTCCTTGAAAATAATTAAAAGCGGTTAAAGGTTAAAATTTGCACATAAGTTAAATCATGTTAAAATCAGATAATTAGGCCAAATATAACAGTTAAGCGACCGTGCTAGAACCACGGACCTCGGGAATGCCTAACACCTTCTCCCGGGTTAACAGAATTCCTTATCCGAATTTCTAGTTCGTAGACTGTAATATAGATTCAACTTTTTCCTCGATTCGGGATTCAAACCGGTGACTTGGGATACCATAAATCTCTCAAGTGGCGACTCCAACTCTCAATAATAAATCCCGTTTCGACTGTCCTTTAATTGGAAAAACTCCCTTTACTACACCCTTCGCGGGGAGCGGTAACATAAAAAGGAGGTGTGACAGCATGTATGATTCGCGAGCAGGGTAATTGAAATTCCTTTTCAGAGTTCATTTTCATTTTTGGTATCGCATTCTAATTGGTAGCCTATTGGCACATTGTAGCATCATATGAGACTTTTGGTCATGTCGGGATGGCTTATTGCCTGAGCAGTTCGTACTGGGTGAGACAAGATCGTTGGATTTAGGATCAGTGCAATCTGATTACGTGAAATATATTAAGGAGCGAAGATCATTATTTGGTTTAGAAGGTGGTAATGTTTCTTGTCAGAAGTATAGACTGAATGATTGGTTGACTCGGTAGTTGATTATGAATTTCTGCACATATTTTTAGTCGTGGCGGCATTGTAAGAGTTAGAGTAAGACCTGTGTATGTCATGGGGTGAAATGGGAGCATCATATTCGTGGAATTTCGACTAAGTTGATCAGAAAATATTATTGTGGTCCGTGAGTAAGGTGATGCAAGGTGTGAATTCAGCAAAGTTATGCAGTCATGTTTGGGTACATCGTGTAGTGATTGATATGGTGATCGTATGTTGGAAATAGGTCGAGCATAGAATGTCGGATGTTGGAATTGGACTCTAAGGCTTATTTGCTTGAATAAAAGGGAATATCTTTAGAATTGATCGAGTTGATGTGCTCAACTGAGTTGTGGTAGAACGGGAAGGTGCATGAGAAGTTAAACAGTAATTTCAGACTACTCCAGTGTAGTTCTCAGCACGTTCGAGGATGAATGCATGTTTAAGTGGGAGATAATGTAACAATTCGATCGGTTGTTTTGACCTCCAGCGCGTTGTTCTGTAGTCATAGGCCATGAGCAGCTTCATTTAAGGTATTATGATGTGTACGCGTGGTCGGAATTGAATTTTGGGAAATTCGGGGTTGATTTGGAAAGAGAATTCTTATTTCAGAAGCTTAAAGTTGAAAGAATTGACTAAGATTAGATTTTTTTTTTGAGTAAACGACCTGGGAATCGAGATTTGAAGGTTCCAACACGTTCATATGATGATTTCGGATTTGGGCGTATGTCCGGATCGGGTTTTGGAAGACCCGAGAATGTTTTGGCGCCTATTGTGGAAGGTAGCATTTTGGAAGAAATTTCATAAGTTTGGCTTGAAGTGCATTTCAGCGTTATCGATGTCCGTTTGGGATTCCGAGTCTATGAATAGCTCCGTATGGTGATTCTGGAGTTGAGAGCGCGATCGGAAGTGAATTCGAAAGTCCGTAGGTCATTTTGAAGCCATTTGGCTAAAGATAGAAATTTGAGGGTTTTTGAGAAGATTGACCGGAAGTGGACTTTTTGATATCGGGGTCAGAATCCGATCCGAAAGTTGGAGTAGGTCCGAAATGTCAAATATGACTTGTGTGTAAAATTTGAGGTCAATCGGACATGATTTGACGGGTTTCGGCATCGAATGTAGAAGTTTGAAATTTCTAAGTTCTTCAAGTTGAAATGGAGTGTGATTCATGATTTTAGCGTTGTTTGATGTGATATAAGGCTTCGAGCGGGTCCGTGTTATGTTATGGGGCTGAATGGTGTGATCGGACGGGGTCCTGGGGGCCTCGAGTGAGTTTCGGATGTGCGGGAGGAGTTGGAACATCCCATATTTTCCGGTGTTCTTGGCAGCAGTTGCAGGCCTCACAAATGTGAGAAATAGTTTGCATTTGCGAGTTAGGCTTCGCATTTGTGAAGAAGCCTAGCATGAAGCAGAGTTCGCATTTGCGACAATTTGATCACATTTGCGACCTCAGCAGGGTTCGTATTTGCGAGCTCTTGGTCGCATTTGCGACCTTGGCAGGGGATGCCCATGTTCTCCATTGCGATGGTTTTGTCGCATTTGCGACCGTCGCATTTGCGAACCAGGTGTCGCAAATGCGACATCTGAGGCATGTGCACAACTATTAATTTCGTGACTTAGACCTTTTAGCTCATTTCCTTCATCCTCTTAGGCGATTTTTGGAGTCTTTGGAAGAGGGTTTCCACATAGCACTTTGAGGTAAGTAAATTCTACACACCATAAATTAAATACATAAATTATGGGTAGATTTAACATGTGAAAATTAGGAAAAATCAAGGGTTTTAGATGAAAAACCTAGAATTTGGTAAAAACAAGATTTAACCACAAAAATTGTTAGGGAATGGAGTAAAAATTATATATTCTTGAACCTTAGGTTATGGGTAACAATATTCTTCAAAAAATTTCCGGAATCCGGGCACGTGGGCCCAGGGATGAATTTTAGGAATCTTGCACTTAGGGTTGGAAAATTGGTTTAATAATTAGAATATGAACTTTTAAGCATGTATTGACTAGTTCTTACCCTATTTGAATAGTTTTGGATCGGTCAGCTCCAAATTGGAGGTTTGAGCGCGTTCTTGAATCGGAATATAGGCTCCTGAGCGAGGTGAGTCTCCTTTCTAACCTTGTAAGAGGGAATTGTCCCCATAGGTGAATGATTTAGTTATGTGCTCCTATTTATGGGAGCCACGTACGCACGAGGTGACGAGAGTCCGTACGTAGCTACTATTATATTATTGTTCGGGTAGTCTAGGACCCAAAAATATGCTATACTTGGATTAATTGTAAGCTTGGATTGCTTAAATCGTATTGAATTAGTAACTGAATTTCTAAAAGGATTAAACTTCAATTTCTTAAATTGTTAAAAGAGGACCGACTTTTAATTGGGCAAATATTCCCTGATAAATCCTTAGTTGGCTATTTGAGCATGTATTTTTATGTGAACCTGCGTCGCATGATTGATTCGCGAGTAGGGTGATTGTTTATTTTATGTTGACCACGTCGCATGGATAGTTCGCGAACGGGGTAATAGATGCATTTATGATTCGAGACGTTCGACCCTCGGTAGTGCACAATTTACTTTTATGTTGGATCGGGCCGTACGTCCCACGGTGATTATTTGCGCATGCTGGTATTGTTGCCTTGAACTTATTAACGTTGTTATCGCCTCTTAATGGCTTGAAAATATTTGGATAAATAATGAAAAGAGAATTTTTGAAAATTTCCTATAAACAAATTAGTTGTTTACTCGTTTCCTTCTATTCGATTAAACTCATGTTTATAGACTTCACAGTTATTTCTGTAAATTTTATTATTCGTTATTTAATGTATAAAGAAAAATAGTTTTAGACAATACAAAAACTAGAATTTAATTGAGTATTTTGGTTGGCTTGCCTGACAGCGGTGTCCGGTGCCACCATGACCTTTAGTGAATTTTGGGTCGTGACAGTATATATATATAGACGTACTATATTAAAAGCACGAAGGCCCTTAGAAAAATGTCGTTCGCCTTTTTTACCCCTTCAAAATGTATTTCATATTGGACAAAATTGTAATTTAAATTATTTTCCTAATATTTAGGACCTTAAAATCAATAAATTTTTTAGTTATTAATCATTTTTGAAATATTTATAGAATCCTAATAAAATTGATTAAGATTTACCTTACATAGTTCTTTTCTAATTAAAGTATGTAACATATTTATAATTAGTAATACCAAAATAAATAAAAAACTTAAGGCTAAACATTATCTACACGTAGAAGGAGTTCTTGGGCATAAAGTTTTTAAACATTATGTATAATTTGTTATGTTTTTTTCCTAATATTTAGTATCCTGATATAAACTAAAATTTTATTTATTAAATTTTATTCGAACTAAGACCTTATATTTAGCATTTTGATTTCAATTATAACTTAATAAAAATTAATTAAACTTTTATCTTATACAAATTATTTATACCTATATCTATCCATATATTATATAATATATTAAAAGTACAAACTTCCTTAGCGGAATGTTGTTCGTCTTTTTTACACTTTAAAAAATAATTTCTTATTGGATAAAAGTGTAAATAATTTTTTTTCCTAATATTTAAGTCAAATACATTAAAATTTTGGTATTAAATCTTTTCTTATTTGAACTACGTAGGAACTCCTAATATTTAAGTTAAATAAATTTATTTCTTAAAGTTCTAAACACTAAAAGTTACTATTGTAAACTACAATAAACACATAAGGGCGAGTAAGAAAATATCTTTAAATAAACGGCATGCTTAAGTTTAAAAATAATAATAATAATTCATAGTAATAATATATAACATACTTTAATTTTTTATTTACATATTGTAATATATGGTCATACTAAATCCCAAACACAATTACAATATTTGACAAGTGAAGCTTAGATAAGATGCTTAGATTTATATATTGAAATTAGCAATAAATTGTACTCTAATTTATAAGATCGTTTAAAATATAACTTTCTACGTTTTTTAATTAAAAAATATGCTTATTTAAGTAATATAGGAAGTCAAATAATATTATTCATATGAATTTTTAAAATTTATTCCCAAGGATAAGGATACGCGCAACGAGCCTACTCTAATACTATCCCGTCTAGGCACAGAGGTCCTTAATGAAATGTTCTTCGCCTTTTCAGTCCTTTAAAAATAGAGCTCCCACTGAACAAAATAGTCATTTTATAATTTTACTAAGACTTTAAAATTAACTAAAATTTTCGCTATTAAAATTTTACTTATTTAAATATATAATAATTGCTAAAATTTAGGATCGTTAAAATTTTTACCTTACAAATAAAGATAGATGAAGAAACAATAGCCATAGAAAAAACTTTATTCTTTATAGACATCATTAAGCCCAAAATTATTCTAAGAAACAAAAAAAGAGAAATTTAAGTTATGGACAAACTAATTATTTGAAGTTTGTAATGCTTTATTACACATTTAGAAAAACAAATTTTTTTTTTTGTTGGTAACAATGTGAATTACCATTAACTTCAAACATCATATACACCTATAGAGCACCTAATTCCCATAGTAGAAATTAGGCCTCCTACATCCAACGAATAAAGAAATTCTAATTACATTGAATATGTCCTATGAACTCCCTATATTTCTGTGCTTTCCTAGACATTTGTAGTAATTCTATTCTTTCTAATACTTCTCTTTTGATTTGTACAACTATCTCGTCAGTATTTGTTGTCCTACTCTGGAAAATTTTGTTGTTTCTAGCTCTCCAGTTGTGATATATTCTTGCTAGTTGGACTGCAGCTATGATTTCTTTCCTGAATTGCTTCCAGTATTTACTTTTGATCTTCTCCAGCATTTGCCTCACTCATATAGTTTGTTCTTCATAGTTTGTCCATCTGCTCAGTTCATGCTGTACTGCTTTTGTCCATGCACAGTGTACAAATAAATGCACCTGAGTCTCCATTGCATCTGCATTACACTGTATACATTTGACATCTTCAACTTGTATGTTCATTCCAATCATTCTATCTTTAGTCAATAATTTCTCTTTAGTTGCCAGCCATTCTATAAATCTGTGCTTTGGTTGAGCTACTGCTGACCATAACAAGTCTGCAATCGTCATTCTTTGTTGACTCCCTATTAGTGCAATATAGCTTGAGTTTATAGAATACTCCCATGTATTGTTGAGCACATATTTGCCCTGTACATACCAGTCTCTCATCAACTCTTTGATTGTATTTAATTTTCTCTAATACCAACTGCTATCTATTGGTGGGAAATGAGTCCATATATCAGAATTTATTTTTATATACACTCCATGTACCTACTTTACCCATAGAGATTCCTTATTTAGTGCCAACTACCAAACCAATTTACCTACTGAAGCTATGTTCCAATTCCTGCAGCCTTTAATGTTCAGCCCCCCCATACTTTTTGGACAACAAACTTTATCCCAAGCTACCAATGCCACCTTCCTTGTTTCTTCTTTTTCCCCCCATAAGTATTCCCTGCACAGTCTATCTACACCTTTCACTACACTTTGAGGTAATATGAAGATATTCCACCAAAAGCTATGAATTGCAAATAGCACTGCATTCACCACTTGAAGCCTCCCAGCATAGGAAAGTTGTTTGGAATATGTAACATTGATTCTCTGTGTTATTTTCTCAATTAGCTTCTGGCAGTCCATCTTATTCCATCTCTTTGGTGATAGTGGCAGTCCCAGGTATTTGATAGGAAATTCCCCCTCTGTGAACTGCGTTCTTCTCAGCATCTGTTGTTTGAGTTCATCTGCAACTCCAGCTATGAATATGTTGGATTTCTCCATATTTGCAATCAACCCTGTCACTCTACTGAAATGGTCTATTGCCAACATCACTCTATTCACTGAATTGAGGTTACCTTTGCAGAAGATCATCAAATTATCAACAAAGATCAAATGATTCAACTTGCTTGTCTTGTACATAGGATGGAATCTGAAGTCAGGAAGTCTACTTATTGTACCCAGAATTCTTGACAAGTATTCCATGACCAGAACAAATAGCAAGGGTGAAATAGGGTTACCTTGCCTCAAACCTTTCTTGCCTTCAAAGTACCCATGTATTTGTCCATTTACTTTAACTGTGAATTTGGTAGTAGATACACAAGTCATTGTCCACTGTATGAATCTGTCTGGAAACCCATATTCCTTCATTGCTTCTTCTATAAACTCCCAACTTACCATATCATAAGCCTTCCTTAGGTCAATCTTCATTAGGCATCTTGGTGAAGTTTTTCTATTGTAGTATCTCAGTAGGTCATGACATATTAATACATTATGCATCATAGATCTCCCCTGTACAAATGCTGACTAATTTTCTGCAACTATGTGATTTACTGCAGGTTTCAATCTGGAACAAGTCATCTTAGATATATATTTATATATAGTACATTGCAGTATGCTATAGGTCTGAATTGGCTGGGATTCTCAGGAGCCTCCACCTTTGGTATGAGTGCAATATTGGTAGAGTTGAGTTGTCTTAGCAATTTCCCATTCTGAAATAACTCCAGTATAGCTTCAGTTATTTCGTTTCCCACTATTGACCATGCAGCTTTGTAGAAGCCACTCCCATAACCATCTGGCCCTGGACTTTTGTTACTATCTATCTGAAATATAGCCTACTTGACCTCCTTCCTTTCAAATGGCTGAAGTAATTCATCTTGTTGTTTGTCTGTTAGTCTGCTTCCATTCCTGATTATGCTCCTGAAAGTCTTCACTCTATCAATTGTTGTCCTGCCTAGTAAATTGTCATAGTAATCAACAAATGTGGCTGCTATTCTTTCAGGATTTGTTGTCCAATTTCCTGTGCTGTCCTTCATCTGTGTGATTGCTTGCTTCAATTTATATGTCATATTTATATGTCATAGGATTCAAAAATAAAATCTTATGAAATGTTATAATAAAAGGTCGTATCAATATATCTTTTTTGGGGTCAAACATAATAACAATATGTAATTTTTGTGACCGATATTAGGTTTTTTTAATCTTAGCCAGTAGTTTCTTAATTAATCCTTTCTTATTATAATTATTCAATTTAACTGTAATATCTTTCATATTAGTTTTTAAATATTTAAGACCTAATTTTTTTATTTGAAGTATGTAGAGAGATTTAGCATTCAGTACTTTAAATAAATTAAATTTTAATTAACTAATATAATTATTTTTTTATTTGAAAGATATAACATAATTGCAATCCCTTTGATTCATGTTACAATTAAATATTTAAAACTTATGATGAGTTAATATTAAGAATTTAAATCAACAAAACATAAATTAGTTCGGTTAATGTTAAGGCCAAATAATTAAGTCTAAAACTTTAAGTCAATTATTTGTCAAATTCGTCATAAATTATAATTATTTTTGAAGTTGACAAAACTCTTAGGATACCTAAGTTTATTTTTATAAGAGGACTATTGGCGGTGAAAGATAATCAGAAAAATAGAAAATTAACATGGAAGAGTTTACAGATAAGTCTTTTCAACTAAAACTATATGCTATATTTTAAGGTTTTTATTACAAACATATTATATTTAATTATACTAATACGATTTTCTAGAAAGTCATCTACTCATCGACTTAGTTACACTCGCAAAGCGCATACCATATATATAATAATAATTTTATCGAATGTAATTTTTTTTTAAGGGTAAAAAAGGTGAATGTCCTATATGTCTTGAAAGTTCTAAAACTATAACATTTCTAAACAAAGCTTAGAAAAAATATAAAATATATACGTGTATACTACAAAAAATGGATAAAAAATATGTAAAAAAAAGGTTTAAGAAAAATGGGATTTTCATACTTGATATATTCCATGTATTGGGAAGATAAATATTAAATGGGCAAGAAAGAAATATTCAAACCTAACTGTAAGGGCATTCTCTGTCACGATCAAAAATCCACTAAGGGTCGTGGTGGCGCCGGACACTTCTATCAGGCAAGCCAACTAAATTATCAATTAAATTCTCTTTTAATACCTTTAAAAATCTAGGATTTTTCCTTCCACTTTTCATAATTAAAATAATCCCTACTTCAGTTCAAATTAAGTAATAACTACTAGTACACATCTTTAAAAAAAAAACCATCCCAGAACCCGGTGTCACAAGTGCATGAGCATCTACTGATAAGAGAATAAAATACGACATCCGTCCGGAATACAGTAGACATGAAGTAAATAAAGTACACAGGAAAGGGCTGCTCTAGCTGCGGCCGTCTCGAAAGATGCAGCTCGCCTAGTCCCAGAATCATCCGTGCTGCTACGCCAAGTAAGCTGCTAGAGGTATATATACCTGTGCATTAGAAATGCACAGAAGTATAGTATGAGTACGTAATCAACGTGTACTCAATTAGTATCCCACCTAATCTTGAAGAAGTAGAGACGAGATGGAGGTGAATTAACAATATTCTAGAAATGCGAGGAAAATCATGAATTTATATAGTAGTTCAAATTCGCGAAGCCAGAAAACAGGTAAACACCTTCAACAATTAATCAAGGGCTTCCAAGGTTTATTCCTTATTATCTTATCAATTTATATCAAGCCACGAAGGTAAGTTTCACATTTAAAATTCCCAAACGAAAAATAACATGCGCAAATCACACCGAGGCGACGGCCCGATCCAACAGGAATGTAAAATGTGCACTGCCGAGGGTCGAACGGCCCGAACCATAGATGCATCTATTTCATCTGCTAAGGCGTTCGGCCCGTTCCATAAATAAACACATACCCTGCTCGTGAATCATGCATGCGACGCAGGTACACATAAAATACATGCTGAAATAGCCAATTAAGAATTCATCGAGGATATTTATCCAAATAAGACAATTTCTCTTTTTAACAATTCGGGAAAAATGATGTTTAATCTCTTTTTAAATTCCTTTACCAATCCAAGGTGATTTAAACAATTCAAGCTATCAATGGATTCATAAATAATCCAAGTATAATATGCTTATGGGTCCTAACTACCCGGACAATAGCATAATAGTAGCTACGCACGGACTCTCTTCATCTCGTGCATACGTAGCCCCCCCCCACATATAGGAGCACATAATCAATTATTTCACCTATGGGGACAATTCCCTCTTACAAGGTTAGAAAGGAGACTCACCTCACTCCGAAGACTCATAAACAACATTCTACATTCCTCCGAAGATTTGCACAAGCGTACAATGCTCCAAAACTAGCCAATGATTATACAAATCCATTAATATATGCTCAATTAAACTTTACAACCCAATTGGTAACAATTCCTAACCCCGAACGAAAAGTTGACAAAAATGCCCTTGGGCCCATGTGCCCGAAATTTGAAATTTATCAAAGATAAAGTTTACCCATGAACTCACAAACTCAAATATATGATTTTTTCCTAATTCCATACTCAAAATCGTGGTCAAAATTCAAGAACACTAATTTTCTAGGTTTTTCTCTAACCCTCAGTTTTCTACCCATTTACATGCTAAAACCTATATATAATCAATGCATTTAACTCATAATAGGTGTGATTAGCTTAACTCATCATTGATGAATGAATTCCTCTCTTGAATCCTCCAAGAATCGCCCCCAAGCCAAGAAAAATGAGAGAAATGAACTCAATCGCGATTTAAAACAACCTTGCTGCCTCCAAGTATTCCGCTTCTGCGGTTGTTGGCCACTTCTGCGGCTTTGGGCAAGAGGGAGCTGGATCGCTTCTGCGGTCTGGGGGCCGCTTAAGCGGAACCGTTTCTGCGGTCCCTGGGCCGCTTTGGCAGTTTCCTTGGGCCTGGCCCCTTTCCGCTTCTGTGAGATTTTGACCGCAGATGCGGTCCCGTTTCTGCGGTCCAAGAACCGCAGATGCGGTTATGACAGAAGCAGCAACCTTCAGTCTTCCCAAATTCCATTTTTCGATCCGTTAACCACCCGGAATCCACCCGAGGCCCCCGTGACCTCAACCAAAACTACCAACCAATGCCAAAACACCTTACAGACTTGCTCGAGGCCTCAAATCATATCAAACAATGCTAAAACCATGAATTACACCCCGATTCAAGCTTTATGAACTTTGAACTTTCCAACTTCTAATTCCGATGTTTAAACCTATCAGATCATGTCCGATTGACCTCAAAATTTTGCACACAAGTCATATTTGACAATACGGACCTACTCCAAATTTCGGAATCGGATTCCGACCCTGATATCAAAGAATCCACTTCCGGTCAAACTTCTCAAAAACCTTCAAATTTCTATCTTTAGCCAAATTGCTCCAAAATGACCTACGGACCTCTGAATTCACTTCCGATCGCGTCCCAACTCTAGAATCACCATACGGAGCTATTCACAGTCTTGGAATCCCAAACGGACATCGATAACACTGAAATGCTCTTCAAGCCAAACTTATGAAATTTCTTCTAAAATGCTAACTTCCACAATAGGCGCCAAAACGCTCCCGGGTTATCCAAAACCTGAGCCGGGCATACGCCCAAGTCCGAAATCATCATACGAACCTGCTGGAACCTGCAGATCCCGATTTCGAGGTCGTTTACTCAAAATTCTAATCCTACTTTATTCTTTCAACCTTAAGCTTTCAAATAAGAATTCTCCTTCTAAATTAACTCTGGACTTCCCGAAATTCAATTCCGACCATACGCACAAGTCAATATACCTGAAATGAAGCTGCTGATGGCCTCAGACCGCTGAACGACGCGCTAGAGCTCAAAACGACCGATCGGGTCGTTACATTCTCTCCCACTTAAACATACGTTCGTCCTCGAACGTCCCAAGAACTACACTGAAGTAGTCTGAAATCACTGTTTAGCACCTCATGCACCTTCCCGTCTACCACAACTTAGTTGAGCACATTAGCTCGATAAATTCTGAAGATATTCCCTTTTATTTAACAAGTAAGCCTTAGAGCCCAATTCCAACATCCGGAATTCTATTTCACCTATGGAGACAATTCCCTCTTACAAGGTTAGAAATGAGACTCACATATAGGAGCACATAATAAATTATTTCACCTATGGGGAGAATTCCCTCTTACAAGGTTAGAAAGGAGATCCACATACAGGAGCACATAATCAATTATTTCACCTATGGGGACAATTCCCTCTTACAAGGTTAGAAAGGAGAATCACCTCGCTCCGAAGACTCATAACCGACATTCTACATTCCTTCGAAGATTTGCACCAGCGTACAATGCTCCAAAACTAGCCAATGATTATAGAAATCCATTAATATATGATCAATTAAACTTTACAACCCAATTTGTAACAATTCCTAACCCCGAACGAAAAGTTGACAAAAATGCCTTTGGGCCCACGTGCCCGAAATTCAAAATTTATCGAAGATAAAGTTTACCCATGAACTCACGAACTCAAATATATGATTTTCTTCTAATTCCATACTCAAAATCGTGGTCAAAATTCAAGAACACTAATTTTCTAGGTTTTTCACTAACCCTCAATTTTCTACCCATTTACATGCTAAAATCTATACATAATAAATGCATTTAACTCATAATAGGTGGGATTAGCTTATCTTATCATTGATGAATGAATTCATCTCTTGAATCCTCCAAGAATCGCCCCCAAGCCAAGAAACATGAGAGAAATGAACTCAATCACGATTTAAAACAACTTTGCTGTCTCCAGGTATTCCGCTTCTGCGGTGCATTTTCCGCTTCTGCGGATACCGCTTCCACGGTTGTTGGCCGCTTCTGCGGCTTTGGGCAAGAGGGAGCTGGACCGCTTCTGCGGTTTGGGGGCCGCTTAAGAGGAACCGCTTCTGCGGTCCCTGTGCCGCTTCTGCGGTTTCCTTGGGCCTAGCCCCTTTCCGCTTCTGCGAGATTTTGACCGCATATGCGGTCCCGCTTCTGTGGTCCAAGAACCGCAGATACGGTTATGGCAGAATCAGCAACCTTCAGTCTTCCCAAATTCCATTTTTCGATCCGTTAACCACCCGGAATCCACCCAAGGCCCCCAGAACCTCAACCAAAACTACCAACCAATCCCAAAACACATTACGGACTTGCTCGAGGCCTCAAATCATATCAAACAACGCTAAAACCATGAATTACACCCCGATTCAAGCTTTATGAACTTTGAACTTTCCAACTTCTACTTCCGATGTTTAAACCTATCAAATCATGTCCGATTGACCTCAAATATTTGCACATAAGTCATATTTGAAAGTACGGACCTACTCCAACTTCCGGAATCGGATTCCGACCCCGATATTAAAGAGTCCACTTCTGGTCAAACTTCTCAAAAACCTCCAAATTTCTATCTTTAGCCAAATGGCTCCAAAATGACCTACGGACCTCCGAATTCACTTCCGATCGCGCCCCCAACTCCAGAATCACCATATGGAGCTATTCACGGTCTCGGAATCCCAAACGGACATCGATAACACTGAAATGTTCTTCAAGCCAAACTTATGAAATTTCTTCTAAAATTCTAACTTCCACAATAAGCGCCAAAACTCTCCCGGGTTTTCCAAAACCCGAGCTGGGCATACGCCCATGTCCGAAATCATCATACGAACCTGCTGAAACCTGCAGATCCCGATTCCGAGGTCGTTTACTCAAAATTCCAGTCCTAGTTTATTCTTTCAACCTTAAGCTTCCAAAATAAGAATTCTCCTTCTAAATTAACTCTGGACTTCTCGAAATTCAATTCTGACCACACACACAAGTCAATATACTTGAAATGAAGCTGCTCATGGCCTCAGACCGCTGAACAACGTGCTAGAGCTCAAAACGACCGATCGGGTCGTTACATTCTCTCCCACTTAAACATACGTTCATCATCGAACGTGCCAAGAACTATACTGAAGTAGTCTGAAATCACTGTTTAGCACCTCATGCACCTTCCCGAGTACCACAATTTAGTTGAGCACATTAGCTCGATAAATTCTGAAGATATTCCCTTTTATTTAACAAGTAAGCCTTAGAGCCCTATTCCAACATCCGAAATTCTATGCCAGGCCTGTTTCCAACATACAATCACCATATCAATCAGTACACGCTGTACTCAAACACGACTGCATAACTTTGCTGGATTCTTACTTTGCAACACTTAATCTACCGGACCACAATAATATTTTCTGATCCACTTAGCCAAAATTTAACGAATCAGATGCTCCCATTGCACCTCATGACACACTCAAGTCTTACTCTAACTCTTACCTTACCGCCACGACGGATGAGATATGCCGAAATTCATAATCAATTGCCGAGTCAACCAATCATTGGGTATATACTTCTGACAAGAAACATTACCACATTCTGAACTAAATAATGATCTTTGCTCCTTAATATACTTCATATAATCAGATTGCACTAATCCTAAGTCCAATAATCTCGTCTCACCCAGTACGAACTACTCAGGTAATATGCCATCCCGGACATGATCAAAAGTCCGATATGATGCCACAATATGCTAATAGGCTACCAATTAGGATGCGATACAAAAGGAAAATGAACTTTGAAAAGGAAGTTCAATTACCCCGCTCGCGAATCATACACGCGATGCGGGCAACATACTGAACAGATACCCCGCTCGCGAATCATACATGTGACGCGGGATTACAGCTAATACGAGCTTTCCTCAAAAAACAGGACACGAAACACACAAAACAGGTATGAGAAACTGTAATGAACATCACACTGTTGTGGCACGCAACCCGATTCGACTAATATACCCATGGCGGCTTGCCACCCGATCCATACATATATCTCACATATGGAGAATGCAAATCGATCTAACCTTGCTCATTACAACAAAATACCGAATATCGGTCATAAACACGCTAAGGAGCATAATACCATCCCTGAGGAAACACATAGCGCTATAGGCTACAAAACTCAAGCATAACTGAGGTGCGGTACAAGATCTGAATCTCAAGAGCCATTCTACTCATTTAACATCATCGCCACAGGGAACCTCAACGCATAAGAAATTTACCACCCTGACTGTTCTCTCACGAGGAACGCTCGCTAAAACGAACACAACTGGCCTGATATAAAGCCCTGCTCACATTTAAATCAATCCACTGATCTTAGGCCGATTTTTGATTGCACCAACTTGGCTAATAACCTTTCAAAGGTCCATAGTAACTCCCTTTTCCCTCATAACACATAAGAACAACCATCAAAATCGGAGCAACCTCCTCAGTTCATAACCTAATAAACAAAGTGCCCTCCAGGCATAAATTCTCAAATTAATGATATTACCACAACCCTCATACTTGGTTTAAATCTTTAGTCAATCAAGTGACTACATGTCACACTTATACAATCTTCCCGTGGGACACGCTCCCAAAATCTTTCGAAATAAATAACAGGTCCGCACATCCAAATCATCGGCCGCACTAATGCTGAAAAACAATCAAGAATCCTTAACCAGGATGCAAAGCCTTTTTCACAAAATATAGATCTCAGGTGATGCTGAAGACAACACCAATTTACTTTAATAATTCAACCCTTTCCTTGCTCATCCGAGCCCGTGACATCCTTACCAGCACCAAACTGCAACCTTGATCCTCACTTCGAATTTCCATGCTACTTATTGCACCCAACGCGCCAATATACGATAGAATACGATTTTCATCATAACTGCGAAACCATTATTATTTCAACACTTCATCATATAAGAACTTTGCACTTAACTTACTTCAGGGGAATCATAGCAACATACAGGTAAATTCCCATAACCGTAGAATATGCAAATCTGCGAGTAGTGGTCCAAGCCACCATAGCCCTTCCGGAATCCGCTTCCACTTAACAAGCCATAACAGAAGAATGCTTCTGAATAACATCAATTACGGCGGCCAACAAGCCTCATATGTACCGCCACCAATCATACACATAACTTGATCACACAAAATGAATTGATCGCTGGCCCCAATATGCCATTTCAACTACGGCTAACAAATCTATCTTCTTCCAGTTTATCCTTGATTGCCTTAGAAATAATACCAACTACATTCAATGTATAACATACTCCATCCGCACTTATCCCAAGTGACCTTGAACCACGAGACCCTGCTGCCTCAAATCCCCCGAACCATTTCGTACCTCCCCATTTCTACGTTGCAAGACAAATATCATAGAACATTCTGCGCCTCTTCTCATAGGCCACTACCAAGCTTGGTTCTTGACCGTACCTATAGGCTCGAAACCATTAGGCACCACACTTTACCTCTTTGAATCCTCTAGGACCATTGCTGAGAGTCGCCCGCTCTAACTTGGCCCGAATATAATCAACTCCATGATTCTCAACGGAGGACCCAACAGAATCACCCCCAAGTCTGAACATGGGCCAATAAGGCCAACGATAGAACACCTTTAATAATTTATTTGCTCAAATTAGCACTTATGTTCCTTTCCCATAGCTGAAATAACCCATCAATATGCTAATCACTAGAAACTTCGCAAGTAGTTAACCATGCAACCCAATCATAGATGGAGGGAGTCTCCCACTTAGCTCGAAGCCACTATTACAAAACTCTGGAGTTCACCAGGATTCTTAATATCTTATTGACATAACCTTGCGCAATCAATTGCCAGCATTCTCGATATCTTACCGTAGAAACCCAATTTGATACTCTAAATCATTAACAACATTCACACAACAATTCCCTTTGCTGCATAACCAGTAGTTATCTTCGCAGACGCCTCGCCAACCATGCGACTGCTAACCTGCTCACAGGAATACCCCACCTTTAGAAATCACTCCCCGGCATCTTCCAACGTTGTTGCATGAGGTACAATCACTACGACATCAACAACCCCTCCTAAGTCCGAGCTCATTCTCCAGATGCACAAGTCCATTCACCCCTCGCGGATATCCATTAAATGTGCGATAACATCCTTCCACTTCAAAGTCATGCTATATCTTTCTTCATTTAAGCGGCTCCTTTCTGTTATATTAAATCTCCGGCTGCACAAGAATCCCTACTTCAAATTAGATCCGTAGACGCCAGTAACCAAGTATCAATATTCTTAAGTCGTTCCCGACTCCCTTAAGGTGCATAGTTTCCCCTTACCAAGCCCCTACGCAGCTCCGCTGCTCTCCCACTTTGGGCAAACTAACTCCTTTAATCAACTGCTCGGCCTACGCTCCCTAAGTCTAGCCCTTTAGAAGTTTAAAATTCCGCCTGACACTTCCCATATGTACTTCTCACCTTTTGTTGCTCAGTCGTTGTCTTAATAAAATTTATTCTTCATAGAGATTGAATCTATAATTTGCTACTAACTCCAAACTTTTCTAAAGGTCATCTTTCTCGAACCGCCATATTGAAATACCGATTCAATCCAGAACCACCGCACCCTGCGATATCTGATAGTTGTATCTCCAATATTATTTCACAATATCTTTCCCCAAGGCGAATTGTAGCAGATCATAATACCGACAAACTTAAAGCGTTCAATTAGGACAACAGCACCCCCATATAGAGGAGAACTCCACCACGCTTGCAATTACCACGTTTAATTACTTCCACCAATCCACATCTGACCATCCTTAGTTCGATTGTCTTTCCCCTGTCGAGAATAAAATACTGAATCCCTTTGATTACACACTGAGTAAACCTCCCTTCAAGACATTCACTACCCCGACACGTGGGAAAATATCCTACCATCACAACAATACCGCGGAATAATCACTCAAAAGCATTATGGCAACCTGTGCCTAGCCTCAAGGCTCTTAGAAGTTCTGTTGCTGAGCTGAAACAATAGAATATCCTTTCATAAGGCGACCATAATAGTCAAATCAACTATACCGGGAGAATCATCTCGCACCACATTTGTAGTGCCATTTCAATTCTTCAACTTTTGATTTATAACAAGCGCTCGCGTAAGATTGAGCAGGAAGAAATCATAGGCATAAGCCTCAAAGGAATTGAACCGCACGATAAGAAAATCAAGAAGGGAAGTACTCCTAACATCCCTATAGCCTCCTGAGGATAAGTATAGACGTCTCTGTACCGATCCGCGAGACTCTTCTAGACTTGCTCAAGACTCGTGAGACCGACGGGAACCTAGTGCTCTAATACCATGTTGTCACGACCCAAAATCCACTAAGGGTTGTGGTGGCGCCGAACACCTCTATCAGGCAAGCCAACTAAATTATCAATTAAATTCTTTTTTAATACGTTTGAAAATTTAGGATTTTTCATAATTAAAATAATCTCTACTTCAATTCAAATTAAGTAATAACTACTAGTACACATCTTTCAAAAAAACCATCCCAGAACCCGGTGTCACAAGTGCATGAGCATCTACTGATAAGAGAATAAAATACAACATCCGTCCGCAATATAGTAGACATGAAGTAAATAAAGTACACTGGAAAGGGCTGCTCTAGCTGCGACCGTCTCGAAAAGTGCAACTCTCCTAGTCCCAGAATCATCCGTGCTACTACGCCCAGTAAGCTGCTAGAGGTATATATACCTGTGCAACAAAAATGCACAGAAGTGTAGTATGAGTACGTAATCAATGTGTACTCTATGAGTATCCCGCCTAATCTCGAAGAAGTAGAGACGAGATGGCCAACTTCGACACTCACTAGAGGTCAATTAATAATATTCTAGAAATGCGAGGAAAAATCATGGATTAATATAGTAGTTCTAATTCGCGAAGCCAGAAAACAGGTAAACACCTTCAACAATTAATCAAGAGCTTCCAAGGTTTATTCCTTATTATCTTATTAATTTATATTAAGCCACGAAGGCAAATTTCACATTTAAAATTCCCAAAAGAAAAATAATATGCGCAAATCACACCGAGGAGACGACCCAATCCAACAGGAATGTAAAATGTGCACTGCCGAGGGTCGAACGGCCCGAACCATAGATGCATCTATTTCATCTGCCGAGGCGTTCAGCCCGTTCCATAAATAAAAACATACCCTGCTCGCTAATCATGCATGCGACGCAGGTACACATAAAATAAATTCTCAAGTAGCCAATTAAGAATTCATCGAGGATATTTATCCAAATAAGACAATTTCTCTTTTTAACAATTCAGGAAAAATGATGTTTAATCTCTTTTTAAATTCCGTTACCAATCCAAGGTGATTTATACAATTCAAGCTATCAATGGGTTCATAAATAATCCAAGTATAACATGCTTATGGGTCCTAACTACCTGGACAATAGCATAATAATAGCTACGCACGGACTCTCGTCATCTCGTGCGTACGTAGCCCCCACATATAGGAGCACATAATCAATTATTTCACATATGGGGACAATTCCCTCTTACAAGGTTAGAAAGGAGACTCACCTCGCTCCGAAGACTCATAACCGACATTCTACATTCCTCCGAAGATTTGCACCATCGTACATGCTCCAAAACTAGCCAATGATACAAATCCATTAATATATGCTCAATTAAACTTTACAACCCAATTTGTAACAATTCCTAACCCCAAATGAAAAGTTGACAAAAATGCCCTTGGGCCCACGTGCCCGAAATTCGAAATTTTTGTAGATAAAGTTTACCCATGAACTCACGAACTCAAATATATGATTTTCTCCTAATTCCATACTCAAAATTGTGGTCAAAATTCAAGAACACTAATTTTCTAGGTTTTCCTCTAACCCTATATTTTCTACCCATTTACATGCTAAAATCTATACATAATCAATGCATTTAACTCATAATAGGTGGGATTAGCTTACCTTATCATTGATGAATGAATTCCCTTGAATCCTCCAAGAATCGCCCCCAAGCCAAGAAAAATGAGAGAAATGAACCCAAATCACGATTTAAAACAACCTTGTTGCCTCCAGGTATTCTGCTTCTGCGGTGCATTTTCCGCTTTTGCGGATACCGCTTCTGCGGTTGTTGGGAAAGAGGGAGCTGGACCGCTTCTGCGGTTTCCTTGGGCCTGGCCCCTTTCCGCTTCTGCGAGATTTCGACCGCATATGCGGTCCAAGAACCGCAAATGGGGTTATGACAGAAGCAACAACCTTCAGTCTTCCCAAATTCCATTTTTCGATCCGTTAACCACCCGGAATCCAGCCGAGGCCCCCGGGACCTCAACCAAAACTACCAACCAATCCCAAAACACATTACGGACTTGCTCGAGGCCTCAAATCATACCAAACAACACTAAAACCATGAATTACACCCCGATTCAAGCTTTATGAACTTTGAACTTTCCAACTTCTACTTCTGATGTTTAAACCTATCAAATCATGTCCGATTGACTCAAATTTTTGCACACAAGTCATATTTGAAAGTACGAACCTACTCCAACTTCCGGAATCGGATTCCGACCCCGATATTAAAGAGTCCACTTACGGTCAAACTTCTCAAAAACCTCCAAATTTCTATCTTTAGCCAAATGGCTCCAAAATGACCTACGGACCTCCGAATTCACTTCCGATCGCGCCCCCAACTCCAGAATTACCATATGGAGCTATTCACAGACTCGGATTCCCAAACGGACATCGATAACACTGAAATGCTCTTCAAGCCAAACTTATGAAATTTCTTCTAAAATGCTAACTTCCACAATAAGCGCCAAAACGCTCCCGGGTTTTCCAAAACCTGAGCTGGACATACGCCCAAGTCCGAAATCATCATACGAACCTGCTAGAAGCTGCAGATCCCGATTCCGAGGTCGTTTACTCAAAATTCCAATCCTAGTTTATTCTTTCAACCTTAAGTTTCCAAAATAAGAATTCTCCTTCTAAATTAACTCTGGACTTCTCGAAATTCAATTCCGACCACACGCACAAGTCAATATACCTCAAATGAAGCTGCTCATGGCCTCAGACCGCTGAACGACGCGCTAGAGCTCAAAACGACCGATCGGATCGTTACATTCTCGGTATAAAGTTTGGCCAGAAGCCCTAATTTGGATGTAAATTTACTTTAATGACCCCACTTGGGTCAATCTGGCCAAAAATGATGTGGCCAAAAGGATTTTTCCTTACCATTAAAGTCAAAAGGCGAATTAGAATTTACATTTAATGGGTAAATTTTTACAGTTTAGAAATGAAGCATCTATGCCTCGTGCAGTGCCGGAGTTAGGATATTCGAATTCTTTCTATCGAAAAATTATATTGTATATATAAGATCAAAATTATGTTTTTATGCGTAAATAGTACTCCCTCCATTCAATTTATTTGTTCACTATACTAAAAAATATTCACTTTTACTTGTCAATTTTAGCAAATCAAGAGAAAATCAAATTATTTTTTATATTTTACCCTTATTATTAACTACTCTTTCCTTGAATCATTTCTCAAGACTTATTAAAATGCTATCATCAAAATGAGTATTATGGTAAAATATGTACTTCATTTATAATTTCTTAAGGAACGTAACAAGTTCGTTATGGGCAAGTAAAAGTGAACAACGCGAGTATATGTAATCTCCTTAACTTATTCGTGTGTTTACTTTTTAATTATTTTGAATTCTCTTGGTAAAAATATTTGACTCGTCACTAGCCTCGTGCTGAAAAAACTAGGATGATTGTGAAGGTAACTGATTATCCGGAGGGGGTCTACATGAAAGTACGGGTTTGATAGAACTCTATAATTTTGATTCAAATTTTGTATACACATATTTTGCAAAATTTATAAAAATATATACCTCTAATAAACTACAAAATGTTATAAAATAAAGACTGTAATCTAAAGACAGGTATAGAGAGAACCCGATATATTATTTGAATTCAAACTGATGTACATAATGAACTGAAAACTCTTCTATTTATAGAAGAAAGGAAGCTGCTACTGCAAGCTGCTGTGTAAGCTGCTACTGCAACCTGCTGTGTAAGCTACTATAAATTGTTGTGTAAGCTGCTACTACAAGCTGCTACTATATCCGATATGGATAATCTTATACTAAGAGTAATGTTTATCTATAGCAGAGTACTGAAAGGATAAGCTCATTATACCCGGTATGGATAATCTTCTATTGGGTATAGTGTTTATCCATAACGGAGTATTGAAAGGATAAGCTTATTATACCCGGTATGGATAATCTTCTACCGGGGGTA
>MDKF010960446.1:0-19332 GCA_026770625.1 Nicotiana glauca | reverse complement strand
ATGTTGCCCCTTTTCAAATTTCTAGCTTCGCTCGAACCTCGACCATTTGACGCTCGGGGCTCCCGAGCCCCGCCCAAGCATACCGACAAGTCTGAAATCACGAGGTGGACCTAGTCAAACTTCCGGAAGACCCAAAACATTATTAAATCACGGAATGGGACCTCAAAACCAATTAATCAAATCTAATGAACTTCAAGTTCTTAATTTCCTACCAACAGGTCAAAATACCCTTAAACTACACGGATTGACGCCAAACTTTACGGGTAAGTATTATATGATATTTTGGACTCGTACCAAGTGTCGGAATCGAAATTTGACCCCGATACCTATAAAAACAATAATTTCTTAGTTTCCTTTAATTCTTTGAAACTGACTTAACAATTTTTACGCAAAATTCCATTATTAAGGCTAGGGACCTCGGAATTCGATTCCGGACACACGCCCAGGTCCCATATTTTTTCACGGATCCTCAGAAATTACCGGATCGTGATTCTGGGCCCGTTTTCCCAAAATGTTGACCGAAGTCAAACTTGGCCTTTTTGAAGATACGAAATGAAGCGAATGAGCTTATTCTTGCCCGAAATTCTTCTAACTTCCGAACCACCCGCCCCCGCAAGTTGTAATTCAGCTAAAGCAAATGTGGAAAGGATCATTTAAGGGAACGGGGTTCGAGAATGCAAAACGACCAGTCGGGTCTTTACATTATCTGATTTTCCTATATTTTTTCCTGCTAAATGTGCTAAATGCTTTGTCGCTTTGATATTATTTGAACTGTATATATAAAATGTGTCGAAACCCTTCTCTTCTCACCTCCAGGGATGTGCTTACTGGTTGAGACTCCCTATTCTGTTAGTGTCATAACTTGAAATAAGAAAGAGGTCGGACAAGTTACTAAGCCAGACGATCTCACGGGTCCCCGGTACGTAGCCCCCTCCTCAACTCGAGTTGTCCGCTCGGGTACACAGTCTAGAACCCATACCCAGGATTTGAACCTAAAATAACTTGACTTCATGCCGGATCCCTAGTAGGAGCGCTTATTTGCATCACGTGCATTTTGACTTAGGGGACTCAACACAGGGGTTACGTCCGTTTATGACAGGTGTACCCAAAATAACAGACCATCTTGATGCATCCTATGTGCTCCCAGTTGCATTTATCGAAGAGTAAAATGGTCTTTTGGTGGACCAATGATAGTTGATGGCAAAGTAGGGCCCAGTTTTATTTTTGTTACATTTTTTTTATTAAGTTAAAAGACAAAAAAAATATATATAGGAAAAATTCAAAAGGATTTTACATATTTTTCATCATTTTCAGAAAACCAAAAATCAAAAGAAAAAGAGGAAAATAAAATTCAAAAAGGTTTTGCATGTTTCGTCATTTTTCAAGAAAAAAACAAAAAATATGTTTTCTCTACATTAGTTGTTTTTTAATTCTCAACCGTATCCAATCTGCCCGAACTACGCGAACCCGATTCTCGTCTCCTGGGGCGGGATACGTAGGCAACCCACATAGGGTCCAGTCTTCCTAGTAAATCTTGTGTTCTTGGCATTGCGGGGTCTTAGCCAAATTTTATACTTCTAGCCATCTTTTGGTTCAATAAGTCATTTTGCAAAATAATCGCAACCATGTCTTGCATGTGTCTAATAGGGAGTGTTATTGTCTCACATAGTGATGGTTAAGTTTTCTCATACATGTGTGAATTTACTAACCAGAGTTTGAGCAAAACAGCTACACCAGGATCACTGCATTTAGGAGTTGCTTAAGGAGATTTATAGTTATTTTTTAGCATATTTTTTATGTCGTCTTTTACTTTCTATGTTTTGTACAGTGATGTCTTGTTTTGTTACTGTACTTTTTATTTTATATTTGATAAGGTGTGGTGTAATTCAAAAATCCAAAAAAAAAAAACAGAGATGTTGCATTTTATATTTCCGTTATAAGTTTTCTTTAGAATACTAGGTCTAGAAATGGAAAAAATGTGAGTTTTTTTTTTCTTTAGGCAATTAATATCCAGGACTTAAAATAAATTATTTTTATGTTTCCTTTAGTATATTAGGACCAAAATTCAAAAAAAAAAAGGGAATTATTTTAGTATTTCTTTAAAAGCTTTCTTTAAGGTGGTAACTCCAAAATCCAAAAGAATTTCTCTTGAGCTGTTTCTTTGGGGAAATTAGTGAAAAATGAAAAATAATTCTCTTTATTTTCATTAAAAATTTAGGATATTGTACCTAGAAAAAAAACATACTTTATCTTTTGTTTATCATTAGAAATTCTTGTTTAGGCAATCAAAATTGAAATCCAAAAATATTTTGTTTTATCTTCTTCATTGCTCATTTCGAAATTTTGCATTAGGATATTAAAAGAAAATTCAAAGTATTTTTCTGTGGTTTATTCTTTAGATTTTCTTCTTAAAAAAAAAAGAGAAAGAATCAAAAAATATCTTTCTCTTCTAGAGTTTTTCCTTAATAGAGTATTTGTTTCAAAAGAAAAAACAAATATGCCCATTAAGCTTGAGTTTAGAATAGGTCATAGAACATTAAGTCTAGAAAATTCAAAAAAAAAAAAGGGGTATTACATCTTTTATTTCTCTTTTATCATAAGAGTAGTCATTAAGGTAGAAAACAAAACAGAACGATAGTTTGTATGCTTTATTCTTGATCTTTCAGAACTACGCAAAGATCTGATTCATGCGATGTCATGATACGTAGGCAACCTACATAGGGTTAGATCGAATCATTTTTTTTATTTTTTTTATTCTATTAAAAGGAAAAAAGGGAAAAGAAAAAAAAGAGGTGAAATTGTGAGAAATGAGATGAAAAAAGAGTGATAATTAGAGAAAAGAGGAAGGAAAATGATCAGGCAAGTGCTAGAAAAACAAAGCAAAGAGAGGATTGAAATGAACAAATTGGGATGATGTCAATTGACCTTCGTACCGTCAAAGTCATTTTTGATGTTAATTGTTGGTAGGTGCATTGCACACAATGTGGTATTTGAAGCTGTTAAATTCCC
Source organism: Nicotiana glauca (assembly GCA_026770625.1). Lineage (NCBI taxonomy): Eukaryota > Viridiplantae > Streptophyta > Magnoliopsida > Solanales > Solanaceae > Nicotiana > Nicotiana glauca. Next base: position 16,323 of record MDKF010960446.1, on the reverse strand, counting down.
TAACGCTAACATGATGGCTTCATTTTGTTGTATTCATAGCAGAAAGGTAGTCGGTTTGTGGTTTTAAAGTGGTAACGTTTCTCTACAATACAAAGTCAAAAGGCAATGACAGGCAATAATAGAACTGGGTTGGTTGATTCTGGTGCCCGAAAGGAGTTGGTTGAACATGACAATGGGTTGGTTGAATAGGTATGAATGTTAAGGCAACACATGGCAAACATGTATCAGGCCTGATTGACTGGGAAGGCACCATCCCCGCCACCATCGATTTTTCCAGATGCTGCCGTTACCCAAGTTCTGGGCACACTGCGAGATGATCCTCCATACTCTCCAGATACACCCACTTATCACAGCTTTCCCAACCACCCTAATAGCTCCACCAATCCTCCTCCAATTACCTCTCCCCAAAATTGCCTTCCTGTCATATCCATTACCCCCAACAATGAATACCCACTCGAAGCCTGTGATGCCCAATATCACCCCTCAAAGGTTGCCCACAAGGTCTTTGATTTATACAAGATGAGCTCCCGGGATGAGCTTCATGTTGAAAATGAAAGGTTCACAGGAAGAGAAGGGAAAGATAAGATTCCCAGAAAGCTGAAAGGGTTTAAAGTGCCAAAATTTAACTTGTACGATGGGTGTGGAGATCCGGTAGCCCACTTGAGGGTTTATTGTAGTGAAATGAGAAATGTTGGGGAGAAAGATGACTTGTTGATGACATATTTCAGTAAGAGCTTGACTGGGGCAGCTTTGGAATGGCATAATCATCAAGATGTCGGGAAGTGGCATACATTGGGCGGCATGGCTCAAGATTTTTGTGCGATAATTTTAGAACAATACAGATATTGTCCCAGACCACTCCTCCATATCTTGGATAGAAAAGAAACCTAAAGAAAGTTTAAGGAAATTTTGGCTCGGATGGAACGAACAGGTTGCTCGGGACAGTCCTCCCATTGGTAAAAAAGATGTTGATGAGCACCGCCAACGACAAGATCTATTAGGCACTCTTGCTAAACGCTTTCAGCCTCAATGTCGACCCCGTGATATCCTTGTCATCCTCCTCACTGCTACTTATGTCCACAGAACCCCCAAAACCGTACAACCCTTTCCCAATACCCCATCCATAATGCACCACCATATTCTCCACATCCATGAGGCACGCAATGGCTCGTACCACGTCCACAAATGTCATACCCGCCCCCACAATCATACCGAAACCCTCCTAGATAAGGTTTCTGGCCCAATCAAGCATTTAAGAACTAGAGGTTGTAGAGAAAGAAAACATTCACTCCATTGGGAGAGTCATATGCCAGTCTGTTCCAGAGGCTAAGGAAATTGGACATATTGAAGCTGATTCAGATAAAACTGCCAAACCCTCTTCCAAAAAAGTTTGATTTTTCTCAAAGGTGCACATATTGCTCAAATGCCCCGGGGCATGACATAGAGAAGTTTTGGCGTTTGAAATAAGCAGTCCAGAAGCTTATTGATGCAGGTGACATTACCGTAAAAAATCCAAATGCAGCAGATACTAGCCAAAGTCCATTGCCTGTTCACAATGAGACACATATGGAAGACATGATTTGTGTGGAAAAGGAATATAAGAACTATTCTGAGTTCCTCGGAGGCCCACCTGCCGCAAAGCTTTCAGCGCTGCCACTCCTGGTTCCGGAAGTTGATCATAAAAATGAGCTGACTAAAGGGACCCAAAAGCAATTTGTTAAGGACAATGAGATGAAAACTTGTGAAGGTTCCAACAATGTTGATGTTGAACTTAGTGGCTAAGATTTCGTGCCTGATAATTGGAAAGACGTTCCATCTCTTGACTAGCTAGAGAGAAGTCTTGGTGGTTTATTTTGTTGTCGGGGTTATTTTCAGGGTTGTAATCCGAATATTGTCTTATGATTCAAACCCTTCTATCCTTCTATTTTGCCTAGTTTGTTTTTCGTAGTAACTCGTTTAATGTTGTTTAGGGTTGTTCCTGGGTAGTAACACCAGTTTATTGTGCTTGTTTTGTTGTCCAAACTTTTTTACCGTCGGTCAAATGCAATTCTCTGTTTTCTATTATTTCTAGTCATTTTGTTTAGTTTTCTTTTCCTTTTATAGTCCTTTTCTTGTTGGCTCTAGTGACGTGACATGCATGCGTAATTCTTAGCCCGGGCTTAAAAGTCAGTTTAATCATGAAACATTGAAGCAATTTTGAAGATGACATGGGATCTTGAGGGAAATATGAACGGATTTGAACACTTTGAGATCATTTGAAGCCCGAACCATGTGAAACTGGGGCAGATAGAACATAGAGAAACCCTATTGGAACACATCATGCCACATCAGGTTGAAACTAAAGGCAAGCCTGCCAAATTGATAGGGGTCGTTCGCGGTAAGGAAAGTGAGAGTGTTGTCCAATGGTGCTTCGTATTCAAAAAATGAAAAGGCTAATGAGCGGATATGGTTATCAAGTATGGTACAATCAAAAGATGTTGCGAATGTTTTCTGTGGTTTGTTTAACTGTGTTATTTGTGCTTGGCATGTTTTGAAGATTGGAATGACGAAGGCATTTTGTTCTGCTACCTAAACATTTTATCCTTCATTACCCCTTTTGAGCCTTATTTATTCTCTTTCATACCCCTCTTTTGGAATCAGTGGCAAAGATCAGGAATACAAGCGTGAAAGATAAGTAAAGGAAACAGAGAAAGAAAAAAAATGAAAATAGAGAGGAGAAAAGAAAAAGAAACGGAGAAAAAGAGAAGAAAAAGAAAAAGAAAAAGAAAAACAACAAAAGAAAAAGGAAAAAAGAAGAAAAGAAAAACAGCAACAACAAAAGTAATGATCTGAACTACGTTTGACTTGATTCCGATAGGATACGTAGGCAGCCTCTCTCTGAGTTTCAGTCACACTAAAATAAAAATCCAAAAGTCCCCAAGAAAGAAACTGGGGTAGAAGTTGTGGTTATTGTGAGAAATCTGATTTCGAAAGTTGTAATTTTGAACCCATGTCGAATTATTTTGAGCTTTTGATACCTTTTCTTTCTAACCCTATCCAAAAGCCTGCGTTACGGTCCAAAGAAAGACCTTCCGATCAGTCTTCGAGAGATGCCAAGTTAAGCGAGTGGAGGTGAATCATATTGGGGGAAACACTCCCGTCCAAACGAGGGAAATGAAGAATGAGAGAGTTTTGTTGATGAGAACCCTCACGGCACTATAAGGCGATGAAAGCTGAGAGAAATAAAAAATGAGATAGTCTTATTGGTGAAAACCTTCACGGGCAACATAAGGAAAAGGTGAGATGAGAGAAAGACCAAAATGAGAGACTCTTATTGGTGAAAATATTCAAAGGCACCATAAGGCGATGGTGAGATGAGAGAAATACCAAAATGAGAGAGGCTTGATGGTAAAATCCCTTCGGGCACTACAAGTCGGATAAGGATTATGAATCAGATTGGATAAACAGAGCATTGAAGCCCAGTTTCACGGCAAAAAGGGTACAACAGGAGCTGAACATAAGATTTTCATAACACAATAGGCCGCAGGTGCATGTCATGGTCATTAGAGTTGGTATCCACATCCGATAGGTTTCTACTTTGTAGTTTTCTTGTTAGGAATTACCACTTCCCATTGTCCTCTACTCTGTTCCTTTTGTTTTGTTTACTTCCTCCTCTTGAGTCTATTTGGTCATAACAAGTGAGAAATGACTTCAAAATCTACCACCAACATTTCCAATTGAGCAAAATGAGATCTGGTGAACATATCAAAGCGTCATAAGTCAGGAAAAAACAGCAAGCACACTAAGTTGGTAACAATCAACATGCTTTGGGGATCCTTGTGAAATACAAGGGTTTGGTACGTATCAATTCATGAACAATGCGACAAGATGGAGGGTGTCTGGTGAATGGATCAAAGGTATTTTCCGTGGTAGGAGTGACCAAAAGGTGGTTGACCAGTGAAAAGCAGGGTCTTCGAGCGAAAATCAAAGTTATCATGGCAAGTGAAGGAACAATAGACCTCAAGGTCGGAGCCAGTGGTTTAATTCAAGAAAGAACAATATACGGAATGAGGGGGTGACAAGTTTCGTGCTTTGGGGTTCATGTGAGACACAAAGGTTGGTAAATGACAGTTCAAGAGCAATGCAACAAGTAGAAGGTATGGGGTTTGAACAGAGAAGAGGTATGTTCGGTGTTAAGGAAGTGTTTAGTCAAGGAATGAGCAGGGTCTTCGAATGGAAATCAGTTATCATGACAAGTGAAAGAGAAACAGACCTCAAGGCCGAGACCAGTGTTTAAGCCAAAAAAGAACAACATATACACGGAGTGGGGGCAATGGACGTGCTGTAGGAATTATGTGAGACACAAAGGTTATGGAGGTACCAGTTAATGCAATGCAACAAATAAAAGGAGATTAAGTCTGAACAGAGAAAGGGGTTAGTCCATAAACAAGCAAGGTCTTCGAGTGAAAATCAGTCATCATGGGAAGTGAAGGAGAAATCTCCCTCATAGTTCAAAGCCACAAATCAACCACCACATTTAAACTAATAAGATTTTTCTTTGATTGAAACAGGAGCAAAAATTTCATTTGTTTCGGGGAAACCCATCGCAAGGAAAGGCAGGCACCAGACAAGTTTGACGGTAAGTTCTCAGGACCCTCCTGGAAATGGGACTTAGTTTAAATTTCAAAACAATCACGAGTAGCATAATTTAGTATAAATGTACCCCAAAAGGAATATAAGTTGGTTTCATAGTTTGCATGCTTAAGATAGGATTCAATTAGGAGTTTTCAGGGCCCTCCTAGATAATGGGACGCAGTTTTAAGGTCTGCTTATATAACAAGATAATAGTGGAAGTCGTACCTCCAGTAGATATACCTTAGGTTAAAACTGTTTTAATTAGAAGTTGTCAGGACCCACCTGGATAATGGGAAGTAGTTAAGACCTCTTAGGTAACAAATGTAGTGGGAGTAATACCTTTAGAAGATATAAATTAGGTTCGTAATTGATAGGAGTTATCAGGACCCTCCTGGATAATGGGATTTAGCTTTCAAATTCTTCGTGATATTTGGTAACACGATTCAATTAACACTAACAGATGTGCCCAGCTCGAAACTAGGGCAGGCAAATTTCTGTTGTTTTGTTTGTTTTGCTGTAATCAGGTTCAAAGGCAACAGTTTCAGAGGCATATATTTAAAATTTTAGCAATCAGGCGCCCACCTGGATAATAAAGGAATACATTTAAAGTTTTGGTAATCAGGCGCCCACCTGGATAACAAGGGAATGCATTTAAAGTTTTAGCAATCAGACGCCCACCTAGATAACAAGGGAATACATTTCAAGTTTTGGCAATCAGGCGCCCACCTGGATAACAAGGGAATACACTTCGAGTTTTGGCAATCAGGCGCCCACCTGGATAACAAGGGAATACATTTCTAGTTTTTGGCAATCAGGCACCTACCTGGATAATAAGGAAACACATTTCAAGTTTTTCGCAATCAAGCGCCCACCTGGACAACAAGGGAATACAGTTCAAGTTCAGCAGTCAGGCCCCCACCTGGAGAACAAGGGAATACATTTCAAGTTCAGCAATCAGACGCCCACCTGGAGAATAAGGGAATACATTTCAAGTTCAGCAATCAAGATCCCACCTGGATAACAAGGGAATACATTCAAGTTTTGGCAATCAGGCGCCCACCTAGATAACAAGGGAATACATTTCAAGTTTTTGTTATCAGGCGCCCACCTGGATAACAAGGGAATACATTTCAAGTTTTGGCAATCAGGCACCCACCTGGATAACAAGGGAATACAGTTCAAGTTTTTGGAAATCAGACAGGCGCCCACCTGGAGAACAAGGGAATACATTTCAAGTTTCAGCAATCAGGCGCCCACCTGGAGAACAAGGGAATACATTTCAAGTTTCAGCAATCAGGCGCCCACCTGGAGAACAAGGGAATACATTTCTAGTTTTTGGCAATCAGGCGCCCACATGGATAATAAGGGAATACATTTCAAATTTTTGGCAATCAGGCTCCCACTTGGATAAAAAGGGAATACAATTCAAGTTCAGTATTTAGGTGCCCACCTGGAGAACAAGGGAATACATTTCAAGTTTAGCAATCAGGCGCCCACCTGGAGAATAAGGGAATATATTTCAAGTTCAGCAATAAGGCGCCCACCTGGATAACAAGGGAATACATTCAAGTTTTGGCAATTAGGTGCCCACCTGGATAACAATGGAATGCATTTCAAGTTTTGGCAATCAGGCGCCCACCTAATTAACAAGGGAATACATTTCAAGTTTTGGAAATCAGGCACCTACCTAGATAACAAGGGAATACAGTTCAAGTTTTTGGCAATCAGGCGCCCACCTGAATAACAAGGGAATACATTTCAAGTTTGGCAGTCAGGCGCCCACCTGGAGAACAAGGGAATACATTTCAAGTTTTAGCAATCAGGCGCCCACCTGGAGAACAAGGGAATACATTTCAAGTTTTAGCAATCAGGCGCCCACCTGGAGAACAAGGGAATACATTTCAAGTTTAGCAATCAGGCGCCCACCTGAAGAACAGGGGAATTTATTTAAAGCTCCGCAATCAGGGGCCCATCCGGAGAACGAGGGAAGACATTTCAAGTTTCAGCATTCAGGCGCCCACCTGGAGAATAAGGGAATACATTTCAAGTTTCAGCAATCAGGCGCCTACCTGGAGAACAAGGGAATACATTTCAAGTTCAGCAGTCAGGCGCCCACATGGAGAACAAGGGAATACATTTCAAGTTTCAGCAATCAGGAGCACACCTGGAGAACAAGGGAATACATTTCAAATTTCAACAATCAGGCACCCACCTGGAGAACAAGGGAATACATTTCAAGTTCAGCAGTCAGGCGCCCACTTGGAGAACAAGGGAATACATTTCAAGTTCAGCAGTCAGGCGCCCACCTAGAGAACAAGGGAATACATTTCAAGTTCAGCAATCAGGCGCCCACCTGGAGAACAAGGAAAGTACAATTCAAGTTTTAGCTTTCAAGTTTTAATATTTGGTAACATGACACGCCCAGCCACCAAACTGAGGCAAGAAATTTTCTTTGTTTTTTATTTTGTTGAAGTCAGGCGCCCACCTGGAGAACAAGAAAATACATTTCAAGTTCAGCAATCAGGTGCCCATCTGGATAATAAGGGAATATATTTCAAGTTCAGCAGTCCGGCGCCCACCTGGAGAACAAGTGAATACATTTCAAGTTCAGCAGTCAGGCGCCCACCTGGAGAACAAGGGAATATATTTCAAGTTCAGCAATCAGGCACCCACCTGGAGAACAAGGGAAGTACAATTCAAATTTTAGCTTTCAAATTTTTAGTAATATTTGGTGACATGATGCGCCTAGCCACCAAACTGGGGCAGGAAATTTTCTTTTTTTGTCTATTTTGTTGAAGTCAGGCACCCACCTGGAGAACAAGGGAATGCATTTCAAGTGATGGCAATCGGACGCCCACCTGGAGAACAAGGGAATACATTTCAAGTTCAGCAATCAGTCACCCACCTAAAGAACAAGGGAAGTACAATTCAAATTATAGCTTTCAAATTTTTAGTAATATTTGGTGACATGATGCGCCTAGCCACCAAACTGGGGTAGGAAAGTTTCTTTGTTTGTCTATTTTGTTAAGTGAAGTACCCACCTAGAAAACAAGGGAATACATTTCAAGTTTTAGCAATCAGGAGCCCCCCTGGAGAACAGAGGCATTTATTTCAAGTTTTAGCTATCAGGAGCCCGCCTGGAGAACATAAGCAAATTTTTCAAGTTTAAGCAGTCAGGGGCCCGCCTGGAGAATAGAGGCATATATTTCAAGTTTGAGCGTTCAAGCATCACTCGGAGAAAGGGCAAAACATTTCAGAATGCAATTCAAGTCAGGAACAAAAGAAGCTTGCGGGAAGAATGCGAGTCAAGAGTCAACAAAATTTAGTCATGATCTTAAAAAAAAAAGAGAATGGCAAGAAGTGAATCCAAATATAGAAGTTGATGAAAGATGGGCGCTTCTCAAGACGTGGTTGAGGTCACAAGCAATACATGTCCGGTCTTGCTTTGAAAAGTTGAAGAAGAATGAACTAGCACCTGCAGCTAACAAGCGCCAAGGTTCAATCTAAAGTCTGCATGAAGAAACATTCAAGACTCTCGATCAAGCTTCAGAAGATTTAGAGATAGGAATCTTGTAACTCGTAGTTGATAGGCTAAGCTAGTCTTTTTTCATGTTTTAATTTTTGATGTAATAGCAGGACCGCGGACAGGAACCTCGGCGGAACGGCACCTTGAACGGCTCTTCACCTCGGCATACTCCATCATTGCACTTACTTCTGAACTTCACTGACCTGATTCCTTCATAGCCAAGGATCTGTAGGCAATCTCGGAAGCAAGGTTCGGTCAAATATTTCAAAAATGCTTCCCACGGAGTATTCAAACGGGCAAAAATTGTTCGTATCCACTCACTTATCTTTTCACGAAAATCCTTCGGGTTTCCGAGCAAAGAGGGGCAGCTGTGAGCACGTGATTTTTGCCATACATAAAAATAATTCCTAAAAATGGACCAAGATATTTTTGATTGGTTTTTAGGTGTATTTCTTTATTTAGTTGCATTTCATGCATTTTTAATATTTTTAAAATCATAGAAAAACCATAAAAAAAGTGTCACATTTTAACTTCAAGGCACCTTATGTTCAATTTGCATTTAGAAATTAATTACATTGAGTTAATTATGTTATTAATCAAAAAATCACAAAATGATCATTTTTACATAGTTAGATAATTAGCTTAATTTTACAATTTGAATTGATTTAGGAATTTAGTCTAGGTTTTTAATTAATTAAAGAAAGAAAAAACAACAAAAAGAAGAGGTAATTGAAAAGGCTTGGTCTTAAATTGAATTGGGCCAAACATTCTAGAAGCCCAAATTTTCCCCCAACCCAGTCCAAACCGGTTCGACCCAACCCATTACCCAATACCCAATACCGTAAACCTAGACCTAGACTCTACAAAAGGGAGGACACATTTACGGAATCAGGGGGCAGCAATATTGGCGACCCATCCCGATGAGACTTCATCACCTTCAAAAACCGTAGACTCCATCTCCATTGCTGCCCTCCTTCTTCCAAAAATAACCAAAAAACAACCCTAGAGAAGCCATTACCCATCCCCACCTGTCAGCCTTCCACCAGGCAGTGCCTCCAAGCACCACGACGGTGCCACCCCTGCGAAACAGCCATCCTCCATAGCCGCTGTACTTCAAGAAATGAACCCCTGAACCCCAAGAACTACACCAGACACATCCCCTCCAGTAGCTCGACAAACAATACCAAACGACCTCGCCCCAGCTCACCATCGCTGCTGTCTTTGTATTGTCAGAGTCGCATCGTCGACGATGAACGAGTAGAAACCAGTCCACTATTTCATCAACATTGTTCCCGTGTGTTTTACTTCTATGTCGGATGGGTCTAAATCTAACAGGTTCTGGATTTTGTGTCGTTATTATGTTGAGTTCGGATAGAACCAGTTCTTTGGCATTCTTTCGCGTATGTCCTTTGGCTGTGGTTCCAGTATCGCCATCATTATGGTAGTAGCATCATTGGTTCTGGCGAGCGTCGAGGCTTGAGTTCGTCAAAGTGCGTCGAGGTTGCCGTTGAGGTCTTGAGTAGCCGGTTTCGTCTGGGTTCACCATCGAAAGCTTCAGTCAGGAATCATCAAGTTTGTTTAGCCTCTTGAAGTGCCGATTTGGTTGATTTATACCAAAGGTCCATCCCTATCTTATTTATTTTCTTTCACTGTTAAGAAATCTTATAATATTATTGTTGGTTTGTTATTGGAATTCAATATTTGTTTATCATGTAGCTGATTTCATTTTAACTTTTTGTTTATCTATTTATTCTGGTGATTGAACTTGCTAATGAGCTATTTTGTTCATACCTAAATTTGTGTTTGAATATCTGTATCCAAAAGATAAATTCTAAGCATTAATTATGAAGTGTTGTTTGGAAAAATAGGTTTGATACTTAAATCGTTTAGCTTGACCAATGTTTAGAAAGTTTTAAATGTTACAATGAGTGCATGAACAATGTTTGAACTTTCTTATATAAATACATCGCTAATTCATATTGAAGTTCTGCAGTAGTATAGAAGACAGTAGGTTCCCTTTAGCCTCATTTCTTTACTGATTTCTTGAAATAGAATTCGAGGCGTGCTATTTAGCTAATTTCTATGGCCCTCGCAAAGTTAACAATGCGCTAGCTGCTTTAGGCGCGTCATTTAATGATAATACCTTCTTAAAATCGGGTGCACATTTATGTGACCCAGATCCAAGTCCCAAAATGTTGAATAAAATGTGTCGAGAATCCGGGTGCATTTCATGTGACGTGGTCCAAAAATATATTTTAAAACGACGTTCAATTTCTTAAAAATTTAATTAAAAGCAGTGAGTAATTTTTAAAAAAATTGCACAATAAGATAACATGTAATAAATTCAGATTTTAGCCAAATATAGCAGTTGAGCGACCGTGCTAGAACCATAGAACTCGGGAGTGGCTAACCCCTTCTCCCGGGTTAATAGAATTCCTTACCCGGATTTCTGGTTCGCGATTGTTAAACAGAGTCAAATCGTTTCCTCGATTCAGGATTCAAACCAGTGACTTGGGACACCATAAATCTCCCAAGTAGCGACTCTGAATCTGATAATAAATGAATCCCATTTCGATTGTCCTTTAATTGGAAAAATGCTCTCTATTATACCCTTCATTGGGTGTAGAAGGAAAAAGATGGTGTGATAGCTCTGGCAACTTTGCTGGGAACACAAACCAAGAATTTCGGTTCAGGATTTAAGAATTCGAGTTTAGAATAATTGTTATGTTTGGCTTTATCTGATTTTCCTAGATGTTTTCCTGCTAAATGTGCTAAATGCTTTGCCACTTTGATATTATTTGAACTGTATATATAAACTGTGTCGAAACCCTTCTCTTCTCACCTCTGGGGATGTGCTTACTGGTTGAGACTCCCTATTCTGTTAGTGCCATACCTTGAAATAATAAAGAGGCACTAAGCCGGACGATCTCGCGGGTCCCCGGTACGTAGCCCCCCTCCTCGACGCGAGTTGGACGCTCGGGTACACAGTCTAGAACCCATACCCAGGATTTGAACCTAGAATAACTTGACTTCATGTCGGATCCCTAGTAGGAGCGCTTATTTGCATCACGTGCATTTTGACTTAGGGGACTCAACACAGGGGTTGGGTCCATCTAGGACAGGTGTACCCAAAATAACAGACCATCTTGATGCATCCTATATGCTACAAGTTGCATTTATCCAAGGGTAAAAGGGTCATTTGGTGGACCAATGATAGTTGATGGCAAATGGAAAAAAAAGAGAAAAAAGAAAAAGACGGCGAGGTGTGAAAATAAAGCAAGTAGGACCCAGTTTTGTTTTTGTTACATTTTTTTTATTAAGGAAAAAGACAAAAAAAATAAATATACAGGAAAAATTCAAAAAGATTTTACATTTTTTCAGCATTTTCAGAAAACTAAAAATAAAAAAAAAAAGAGGAAAAGAAAATTCAAAAAGGTTTTGCATGTTTCTTTATTTTTCAAGAAAAAATAAAAAATATGTTTTCTCTAAATTAGTTATTTTTTAATTCTCAACCGTATCCAATCTGCCCGAACTACGCGAACCTGGTTCTCGTCTCCCGGGGCGGGATACGTAGGTGACCCACATAGGGTCCGGTCTTCCTAGTAAATCTTGGGTTCTTGGCTTTGCGAGGTCTTAGCCAAATTTTACACTTCTAGCCATCTTTTGGCTAAATAAGTCATTTTGCAAAATAATCGCAACCATGTCTTGAATGTGTCTAATAGGGAATGTTATTGTCTCACATAGTGATGGTTATTTTCATTAGAGCTTTAGGATATTGTACCTAGAAAAAAAAATATACTTTATCTTTTGTTTATCATTAGAAATTCTTGTTTAGGCAATTAAAATTGAAATCCAAAAATATTTTGTTTTATCTTCTTCATTGCTCATTTCGAAAATTTGCATCAGGATATCAAAAGAAAATTCAAAGTATTTTTTTGTGGTTTATTCTTTAGATTTTCTTCTTAAAAAAAAAGAGAAAGAATCAAAAAATATCTTTCTCTTCTAGAGTTTTTCCTTAATAGAGTATTTGTTTCAAAAGAAAAAAAAAATGTGCCCATTAAGCTTGAGTTTAGAATAAGTCATAGAACATTAAGTATAGAAAATTCAAAAAAAAAGGGGTATTGCATCTTTTATTTCTCTTTTCTCATCAGAGTAGTCATTAAGGTAGAAAACAAAAGAGAACGATAATTTGTTTGTTTTATTCTCGATCTTTCAGAACTACGCAAAGATCTGATTCATGCGGCGTCATCATACGTAGGCAACCTATATAGGGTTCAATCGAATCATTTTTTTTCTTTTTATTTTATTAAAAGGAAAAATGGGAAAATAAAAAAAAAGGTGAAATTGTGAGAAATTAGATGAAAAAAAGAGTGATAATTAGAGAAAAGAGGAAGGAAAATGATCAGGCAAGTGCTAGAAAACCAAAGCAAAGAGAGGATTGAAATGAACAAATTGGGATGATGCCAACTGACCTTCGTACCTTCAAAGTCATTTTTTATGTTACTTGTTGGTAGGTGCATTGCACACAATGTGGTATTTGAAGATGTTAAATGCCTAACGCTAACATGATGGCTTCATTTTGTTGTATTCATAACAGAAAGGTGGTCGGTTTGTGGTTTTAAAGTGGTAACTTTTCTCTACAATACATAGTCAAAAGGCAATGGCAAGCAACAATAGAACTGGGTTGGTTGATGCCGGTGTCCGAAAGGAGTTGGTTGAACATGACAATGGATTGGTTGAATAGGTACGGATGTTAAGGCAACACATGGCAAACATGTATCAGGCCTGGATGACTGGGAAGGCACCAATCCCGCCACCACCGATTTTTCCAGATGCTGCCCTTAGCCAAGTTCCGGGCACAATGCCAGATGATCCTCCATACTCTCCAGATACACCCACTTATCACAGCTTTCCCAACCACCCTAGTAGCTCCATCGATCCTCCTCCAATTATCTCTCCCCAAAATTGCCTTCCTGTCATATCCGTTACCCCCAACAATTAATACACACTCGAAGCTTGTGATGCCCAATATCACCCTTCAAAGGTTGCCCACAAGGTCTTTGATTCATACAAGATGAGCTTCCTGGATGAGCCTCATGTTGAAAATGAAAGGTTCACATGAAGAGAAGGGAAAGAGAAGATACCCAAAAATCTATAAGGGTTTAAAGCGCCAAAATTTAACTTGTACGATGTGTGTGGAGATCCGGTAGCCCACTTGAGGGTTTGTTGCAGTGAAATGAGAAATGTTGGAGAGAAAGATGACTTGTTGATGACATATTTTAGTAAGAGCTTGACTGGTGCAGCTTTGGAATGGTATAATCATCAAGATGTCGGGAAGTGCCATATGTTGGGTGGTATGACTCAATATTTTTGTGCGACACTTTCAGAGCAATACAAATATTGTCCCAGACCACTCCTCCATATCTTGGATGGAAAAGAAACCTAAAGAAAGTTTTAGGAAATTTTGGCTCGGATGGAACGAACAGGTTGCTCGGGACAGTCCTCCCATTGGTATAAAAGATGTTGATGAGCCCCGCCAATGAAAAGATCCATTAGGCACTCTTGCTAAACGCTTTCAGCCTCAATATTGACCCCGCAGATATCCTTGTCTTCCTCCTCACTGCTACTTATCTCCACAGAACCCCCAAAATCGTACATCGATTTCCCAATACCCTATCCATAGTGCTCCACCATATTCTCCACATCCACGAGGCACGCAATGGCCCGTACCACGTCCACAAATGTCTTACCCGGCCCCACAAGCCTACCGAAACCCTCCTACATCAGGTTTTCGGCCCAATCAAGAATTTAAGAATGAGAGGTTGCAGAGAAAGAAAACATTCACTCCATTGGGAGAGTCATATGCTTGTCTGTTCCAGAGGCTAAGGAAATTGGACATGTTGAAGCTGATTCAGATAAAACTACCAAAGCCTCTTCCAAAAAAGTTTAATTTTTCTCAAAGGTGCGCATATTGCTCAGATGCCCCGGGGGATGACATAGAGAAGTGTTGGCATTTGAAACACGCAGTCCGGAAGCTTATTGATGCAGGTGACACTACCGTGTAAAATCCAAATGCAGCAGATACCAGCCAAAGTCCATTTCCTGTTCACAATGAGACACATATGGAAGACACGATTTGTGTCAAAAAGGAATATAATAACTATTCTGAGATCCTCGGAGGGCCACCTGCCGCAAAGCTTTCAGCGCTGTCACTCCAGTTCCGGAAGTTGATCAAAAAAATGAGCTGACTAAAGGGACCCAAAAGCAATTTGCTAAGGACAATGAGATGAAAACTTGTGAAGGTTCCAACAATGTTGATGTTGAACTCAATGGCTAAGATGTCGTGCCTGATAATTGGAAAGACGTTCCATCTGTTGACTAGCTAGAGAGAAGTCTTGGTGGTTTATTTTGTTGTCATTCTGTTGTCCGGGCTATTTTCAGGGTTGTAATCCGAATATTGTCTTGTGATTCAAACCCTTCTATCCTTTTATTTTGCCTAGTTTGTTTTTTGTAGTAACTCATTTAATGTTGTCTAGGGTTCTTCCAGGGTCATAACCCCAGTTTATTGTGCTTGTTTTGTTGTCCAAACTCTTTCACCGTCGGTCTAATGCAATTCTCTATTTTCTGTTATTTCTAGTCATTTTGTTTAGTTTTCTTTTCCTTTTATAATCCTTTTCCCGTTGGCTCTAGTGACGTGATATGCATGCGTAATTCTCAGTCCGGGCTTAAAAGTCAGTTTAATCATGAAACATTGAAACAATTTTGAAGATGACATGGGCTCTTGAGGGAAATATGACAGATTTGAACACTTTGAGATCATTTGAAGCCTGAACCATGTGAAACTGGGGCAGATAGAACATAGAGAAACCCTATTGGAACGCATCATGACACATCAGGTTAAAGCTAAAGGCAAGCCTGCCAAATTGACAGGGGTCGTTCTCGGTAAGGAAAGTGAGAGTGTTGTCCAATGGTGCTTCGTATTCAACAAATGAAAAGGCGAATGTGCGGATATGGTTATCATGTATGGTACAATCAAAATATGTTGCGAATGTTTTCTTTGGTTTGTTTAACTGTGTTATTTGTGCTTGGCATGTTTTGAAGATTGGCATGACGAAGGCATTTTGTTCTCCTACCTAAACACTTTATCCTTCGTTACCTCTTTTGAGCCTTATTTATTCTCTTTCATACCCCTCTTTTGGAATCAGTGGCAAAGATCAGGAATACAAGCGTGAAAGATAATTAAAGGAAAGAGAGAAAGAAAAAGAATGAAAACAGAGAGGAGAAAAGAAAAAGAAAAGGATAAAAAGAGAAGAAAAAGAAAAAGAAAAAGAAAAAGAAAAAGAAAAAGAAAAAGAAAAAGTAAAGAGACACAACAAAACAACAAAAGAAAAAGGAAAAAAGAAGAAAAGAAAAACAGCAACAACAAAAGTAATGATCTGAACTACGTTTGACTTGATTCAGAAAGGATACGTAGGCAGCCTCTCTTTGAGGTTCAGTCACACCAAAATAAAAGTCCAAAAGTCCCAAAGAAGGAAACTGGGGTAGAAGTTGTGGTTGTTGTGAGAAATCTGATTTCGAAAGTTGTAATTTTGAACCCATGTTGAATTGTTTTGAGCCTTTGATACCCTTTATTTCTAACCCTATCCAAAAGCCCGCATTACGGTCCAAAAAAAGACCTTCTGATCAGTTTCGAGAGATGCCAAGTCAAGCGAGCGGAGGTGAATCATATAGGGGGCAACACTCCCGTCCAAACGAGGGAAATGAAGAATGAGAGAGTTTTGTTGATGAGAACCCTTACGGCACTATAAGGCGATAAAAGCTGAGAGAAATAAAAAATGAGAGAGTCTTATTGGTGAAAACCTTCACGGGCACCATAAGGCAAAGGTGAGATGAGAGAAAGACCAAAATGAGAGAGTCTTATTGGTGAAAATCTTCAAGGGCACCATAAGGCGATGGTGAGATGAGAGAAAGACCAAAATGAGAGGGGCTTGATGGTGAAAAGCCTTCGGGCACTACAACTCGGATAAGGAATATGAATCAGATTGGATAAGCAGAGCATTGAAGCCCAGTTTCACGGCAAAAAGGGTACGACAAGAGATGAACATCATATTTTCTTAACAGAATAGGCCGCAGGTGCATGTCATGGTCATTAGAGTTGGTATCCACATCCGATAGGTTTCTAC
>MU738870.1:0-22790 GCA_026770625.1 Nicotiana glauca | reverse complement strand
AGGTAATGTGATTAAACTGATTATATTTCAGTAGTATTGCGGCATGTTCTTGTTGGGTCCACTGGTGGTGTTCGATTTTGCTCGGTAACACAGGTAAATATTGAGTATCTGTCATGGAATAAAGAAGTATCAAATGTGTGCGTGTATTGCACGGTGGAAACTGGGATCAGGTATGATGATTTGTGTGTTATATGGAGTTCTGATGTACATGCTATGTTGTGGTGGTGGATCTTTATTCGCTGGTATGTTATATTTTGGATGTGATGTTGGAATTCAGATTGGTTGTCTTAGTGTTGGGTGACTTTAAACTATTGTATTAGGGGCTACGCCGGAAATGCCACGGGTTAAGTGGTGAAGTGCGTTAGAATATGTTTTAGCAGGATGATTTATATTTCAAAGAACCAGCGGACAACTGGGAATGAGTGCTTTCTTAATTGGGCATTTGTGATGGATGTCAGTGTAGAGGTTGCTATCATTGATCCTGTTCCGGTATTGAGGGACTTTTTGGATGCGTTTCTTATTGGTGCATGTATTATGCAAGTTGTGGTTAGGCCGTATTGATTATGTCATGTTACCAGGATGGTGTGTTTGGTCAAAGGAGATCGTGGGGATCATTAATGAATATAAACGGATTTGACTTCAGCATGTTTGATGGGTAAATATCGAGGTTCGGTTCAAAAATTTGTTATGGTAATTGCCAGAGGAGAAATGGCCTCATGAATGGTTGATCTGAGCAATGATTATGGTTTATTGCGTGTTTCAAGTATCGTTGGCAGTATATGAAAGTGTTGGAATGATACCTTGGCTAATAAGAGATTTCTATCGGTATTTGGTTGTCGTGGGCGGCTATTGTGAATGGAAGTTATCGCTGCATGTGTTTGAGTTATGTGGTATATCATATCATTGCAGCCGAAGTTGCAGGTATGGGTTATTACAGTTGGTTCGGGTTTACTCTGAATAAAGATGTGAGTTTCTGATCTTGTGTAAGATTTCGGAAAGTGAAGTGTGGTTCTATGGTTTTTGGACCAGGTGGATTGCAAAAATTCAGCTATGTTGTGTTATCGGGCCTATGCTAGATAGGGTGACGTGGGGTCATCCCCGGGTATATGCATGGTAAAGTTATTCAGCTATGGGTGGACTTCCAGAACAACTCTGGGTACGCTCGAGGACGAGCGTTTGTTTAAGTTGGGGAGGATGTGAGGACCCGACCCGTCGTCTCATGAGTTACCATCCCGTTTTCCCCATTTTCAGCTTCTTTATGCTTCATTATCCGTATCTCATGTAATCAGGTTGATTTGGAATGGTTTTGATAAGAAATGAGACACTTAGTCTCTTTTAAGAAGGCTTAAGTTGGAAAAGTCAACCGGATGTTGACTTATGTGTTAGAGGGCTCGAATTTGAATTCCGATAATTCGGTTAGCTTCGGGGGATGATTTTTGACTTAGGAGTGTGATCGAAAGTAATTTTGGAGGTCCGGTGTAGAATTAGGCTTGAATTGGCGAAGTTAGTATTTTGGCGAATTCCGGTTGATAGGTGAGATTTTGATCTGAAGGTCAGAATGGAATTCCGAAAGTTGCTGTAGCTTCGTTGGGTGATTTTGGATATGTGTGCAAATTTTCAGGTCATTCGGACATCGTTTGGTCGGGTTTTTGATTGAATGTGCGTTTCAGAAGTTTTGACAAAAACTTAGGCTTCAATCCGATGTAATTTGATGGTTTTAGTGTTGTTGGATGTATTTTTATGATTGGAACAAGTCTGAATAACGTTATAGGATGTATTGATATTTTTGGTTGAGGTCCCGGGGGCCTCGGGGTGATTTCAGATGGCTAACGGGATGAAATTTGGGGTTTCAGGACCGTTGAAGGATCTGGTATCTGATATTTTCGCTTCTGCGGAAATGGACAGCAGAAGCGGTTCTGCAGAAGCATATGAGGAGCCGCAGAAGCGGTTATGGACCGTAGAAGCGGTCCTGAGCGACGTTAAGGAAAACTGCATATGCGGTGGGAAGGCCGCAGAAGCGGTCTCGCTTTTGCGAAAAATGGACCACAGAAGCGGTCCTGGGAAAAATGAGGGAAATCGCAGAAGCGGAAGAAAATCCGCAGAAGCGGAAGTCAAAGAAGCGACATTTGTATCGCAGAAGCGGAAATAGGCCTGGACAGAAAGGTTAAGTTCTGGAAATGGGACTTCGTTGCCATTTCCCATTTTTGATGATTTGGAGCTCGGTTAAGGCGATTTTTGGTCCGATTTTCATAGAGAACAACGGGGTAAGTGTTCTTAACTAAATTTTGGTTGTATAACTTGAATCTATTACGAGTTTCAGTGGTTAATCAGAGAATTTTGTTGGAAAAGGGTAGAAAACCCTCTTGGAGAGAATCAAGGATTTGAGGGCCGAAATGATATGGGAATTGAATGATTTTTACATGGTCAGACTCGTGGCGAGATAAGGAAGTCGGCGATGTTAATTTTATAATTTTTCGAGATGTGGGCTCGGGGCTCGGGTTTTGCAAATTTCGTGAATTTTGATATTTTTCGATTGTTTTCAATTGGGTATTGTCCTATTTGCATATTGTGATGTATTCGCTCTGATTTTGGATAGATTTGACGCGCGTGGAGGCCGGTTTGAGGGGCAAAGGCGTCGAGAGCTAGAGATTTCACCGGTTCGAGGTGAGTAATGATTTTAAATGATGTCCTGAGGGTTTGAAACCACGTAAATTTCATATCGTAATGCTATATTGAGGTGACTTGCATGCCGAATAATGGGCATGGGGTAGAGCACCATTGGGGATTGTGACTTGGTCCGTCCCGAGAGATGTTTTTACCATGTTTTCTACTTGAACTAAATTGAGAATCATCCTTACTTGGATTTAATTGTTACATTTGGGCTTCTTGCCAATTATTTGAATCCTTCAAGGATTGATATCACTGTTTTTGCATATTTTGCATGTCATTTGATCTCAGTCCAAGGTTTTAAATACTGTTTTGCAAACTCAGTCATCTTTCTAAGATTTGAAAACTTAAATGATATTTCGGGCTGAGAACTACTATTTTACAAATGCCCAAGGAGCTTATGATGATTTCTGGATTGAGCATGGATCGGGCTGCGCACCGCAGCAGTGTTATATTGATATTGAGGCCGAGAGCCTGGTTGATTATGCTGATATTGATATGAGGCCGAGGGCCTAGATTTGATGCCACGAGATGGCTTGATATTTCGCTTGGGCTATAGGAGCCCCTTCGGAGTCTGAGTCTGAGCCTATTCCAGTGAGCGCGGGAGAGGTGAGTAGTCTTTAGGCCTTATGATGTTATAGCGCTTGGGTCGTAGGAACCCCTCCGGATTCTGTACACACCCCCAGTGAGCGCCGTCGACGATAAATAAATGGAGCGGGCTGCACGCCGCAACGGATACTAGAGTGTACCGTCATATGCATTGCATTGCACTCATGCATTTGTTCTTATTTTGTAATGTTGTCATGACATTCAGCACTCATATCATTGGCATCCATGCTATTTCTTGCACTGTTTACCAGATACCCTGGTATTATTTGTTAATGGAGTGTTGTGCCCGAGAGGCTGATGTTATACTTTGTGAGTTGGGAGTGAGCCCGCGGGGTTGATACTGTACTGAGGGGTTGATATTGAGCCCGAATGCAGATTTCTAATTATTTCCTACTTGTTGAAATTATTTTCGCAACTATTGAAAAGGAATATTTTTAAAAGAGGTTTTCACTGAGCCAGATGTTTTTCAAAGGATTTCACGGTTTTACTGTTCTCCTCAAAAAAAGAAAAAAAAAAGAAAAGGGTTGTATTGTTCTATTTAGCATGATGGAGTGCCTTACGTGATTTCTTGCTTTCAGCTATTATTCACTTTTATTACTCACTGAGTTGTAGTACTCACTTTACTCCCTGGACCTCATGTGCAGATGCAGGTACTTGACCACCCGGTAGCGGGTTTTGAGCTGTTTGAAGATTTGTTCTCATGGCTGAGTCAGGTGACTGCTAGCGTCCGCGACACCAGATCTTCTCCCTTATTTTATGTTGTTCCTGTTACTTTCAGACTTTGTTCCTATTTCCGAACTTGTAGTACTTTAGTGAACTCTGTAGTAGCTCATGACTAGTGACACCCCGATGTCGGGCTGTGACGGGATGGTTCCCTGTTGTTATCATTGTTTTCCGCGCTTTTGATTATGCTAATCATGTTTTTTTTTATAAATATTAAATAACTGTTAAAAGGAAGTGTTTGTTTCGTTGGCGGGCCTTGTCTTCACGAGAGGCGCCATCACGACCGGGTGTGGGATGTTGGGTCGTGACAGTGGACTAATTATTTGGTCTTGGGTTTGTAGCGGATTTGGATAGTTTTTTGGGTTGGTTTTGGTATTTAAATCAACCCAATTCCAAACAAATCCAATCTCTAAATTAGCCCCTTTTATTTCATTTTATTTTCTTTAATTAAAAATTCTAAAAATTTAAATCCTAAATTATCTATATTGCAAAATTAAAATAATTACCTAATTACAAAAAAATATAAAAAGTTACTTAATTCTAAATTAAAAGAGAAAAATCAATAACCTAAAAATTAAAAGGCAAAATATGTAAAAATGAGCTATATTTGTTTTTCATTTTTATAAAACAAATAATTATTGATTAATCCTAAAAATATAAAAATAAAGCCTAAACGCAATGCATGGTATTTTTTGGTATCTTCATGATTTAAATAAAAATTAAACATGCATAAAAATACAAATAATTAAATAAAATTCTACAAAAATTCCTAAAAATGGCAAATAATTAAGAAAAATTCTATTTTGTTCGTATTTTATAGGAGTATTTCGTATAGGGCAAAAATCACATGCTCACAACTGCCACTCTTTGCTCGGAAACACGATGAGTTTTCGGGCAAAGACAAAATGAGCAATTATGAGGGATTTTTGCCCGTTTGAAACTCCATGAGAAGCATCTTTTGAAAGATTCTGACCGAACCTTGCTTCAGAGGGCTCCTACATATCCTTGGCTATAAAGGAATCAGGTCAGTGTAGTTATGAAAGTTTTGGTAGCTGGGACTACCGGGAAACTGTGGTTTCACTGCTATTGCTGCTTGCTGAACTCCTTATTACACCGAAATGAAAGATGAAAAACTGAACTAGCTAAGCCTATCAATTACAAGTTACAAGATTCCTATCTATAAACCTTCAACAGCTTGATCTTGAGTCTTTGATGGCTCTTCCTATAAACTCTGACCTGAATCTTGATGCTTGTTAGTGGCAACCGTTGGTCTATTCTTCTTCAACTTTACGGATCAAGACGGGATATGCGACAACTTGTGACTTCAATCATGTCTTGAGCAGTCCACGTCTTTTTTCCGTTTCTGAACTTTGAATTCAATTTCTTTTCTTGCTCTTCCTTTATTTTATTAAGGTTGAGACTTCTTCTTTTGGTCACCTCAAACCTTGTGCCTCACAGTGAAAACCTATTCAGGCACTAAAGCAAACAAGGGAACAAAATTTTCTGCCCCATTTTTCACTAGAAAAATTTTGTGAGTTATTATAACAAAATCTTAACTACTTCTTTATTGAAAGTAATAAAATCAGGCTTTTGTATCCTTGGAAAAAGAAAATAGGAAGTGGAACCCTGTGTCCAAAATAAAATCAACTAGGGAGTGGGGACCCTATGTTGGAAAAGCAGACAGGGAGTGGAGACCCTATGTCAAAAATAAAATCAACTAGGGAGTGGAGACCCTATGTTGAAAAAGCGACTAGGGAGTGGAGACCCTATGTCTAAAATAACTTCAACTAGGGAGTGGAGACCCTATGTTGGAAAAACAACTAGGGAGTGGAGACCCTATGTCTAAAATAACTTCAACTAGGGAGTGGAGACCCTATGTTGGAAAAGCGACTAGAGAGTGGAGACCTTATGCCTAAAATAACTTCAACTAAGGAGTGGAGACCCTATGTTAGAAAAAATGACTAGGGAGTAGAGACCCTATGTCTAAAATAAATTCAACTAGGGAGTGGAGACCATATGTTGGAAAAGCAACTAGGGAGTGGAGACCCTATGTCTAAAATAACTTCAACTAGGGAGTGGAGACCCTATGTTGGCAAAGCGACTTGGAAGTGGAGACCCTATGTCTAAAATAACGCAACTAGGGAGTGGAGACCCTATGTTAGAAAAGAGACTAGGGAGTGGAGACCCGATATTGGAAAAGCAGACTAGGGAGTGGAGACCCTACATCTAAAATAAAATCAACTAGGGAGTGGAGACCCTATATTGGAAAACAGACTAGGGAATGGGGACCCCATGTCTAAAATAAACTCAATTAGGGAGTGGAGACCCTATGTCGGAAAAGCACACTAGGGAGTGGAGACCCTATGTCTAAAATAAAATCAACTAGGGAGTGGAGACCCTATGTCTAAGATAAAATCAACTAGGGAGTGGAGACCTTATGTTGGAAAAATGACTAGGGAATAGAGACCCTAGGCTACCATGATTTTGAATTTTTCTGCTCTTTTTATTTTTTATTATTTTTATTTACAATTTTATGGAATGAATGAATACGGGAAAGGATTTTGGAAGGGACTTCCTTTATTGTTGCTGCAAAGCTGTTTCTAGCCCTTGCGCAGTTTCTTTTGGTTGAACTTGCTTCTTATGAGGTTGCTTTTAATTACACCTGTTTCATGTTTTCAAACAAAGAACAATTGTTAGTTTGAAACGGTGGTTTGTTTTGTGGCCTTGAATTTTTTGATCTTGACCCAACTTTTTTGATGAAAACCTTTGGTGCTCGCTGGCTTTCTGGAGACCGATCTCTCTTCTAAGACCAGGGATTTTGACTTTCCAATCTTTTATATGATGGTTCAATCCGTGTGAGGCTTCGGCCTTTTCATCTTACTTTATATTTATGAGCACTTTGACTTTGGGTTTCTTTTCTTTTCAACAATCTTAACTCTGAAGCATCGACAAACATGGCCAGACGAGATCGACTTGATGCACTTGCTGAGGCTGGGTGCTTTTACTCGAATTCGGCTTTTGTTAAGAAGAAACCTGTAGAACTAATCTTGCCATCTTTTCTTCATATTAGTTTAGGAGAAGAAATAGACCGAAAGGGATTCAAAGAAAAGTAAACAAAATATAGGATAATGAATTTAACAAGAAGTGTCCCTTTTTGGGGGAAGAGAGAAGGACTTATCTAGAGTGTATGCAGACTTCAATAGACACGACATGCTTCTTGGACTGGATACCCGATCTGTGCAACTATCCAATCTCTCATAAACCCATCGTGACTCATGTTTTAAAACCGAGAAACCTTTGCAGGACTCTTTCAGTGCCAATGGTTGTAAGGAATTCCTTCTTCTCGATCAATGGCGCCCTTTGCGGGTTTTCGCCAACTGACCTCTCATATTTCTCTTCTCATTGTCGCCTTATAGTGCTCTTTGCGAGTTTTCACTAACAAGAATCTCGCATTTCCGGTTTCTCTGCTCGCCATCGCCTTACGTTGCCCGTGTGGGTTTTCACCAATAAGCTCTCCCATTTTATTTCTCTCATCTTGTTTCATCAGATCCAAGTAACCGCATTTTTCGATTCTTGAACATTCTCACCAATTGATCAAAAGGACTTTGAACAGGATTTGGGGTAAAAAGAATTTGGATTGAATTACAACTTTAGGCGGGATCATCGCCAAACCGTTATAACATTTACCCAGTTTCACTTATGGGGATATTTGGATTTTTATTTTGGTGTGACTGAACCCTAGAAAGGCTGCCTACGTATCCTTTCGAAATCAAGTCAAACGTAGTTCAGGGAATGTTGTTTTTTATTTTGTTTTTGATTTTTTTTACAAACGTTTTCAGGTTCCAGAGTGGGTAATCAAAGAAAGGTAACCGACTCAAAGGGTTAGAAAAGGGTTGAAGTGTTTGTGGTAGCGAGAATGAAGGCCTTCGTCTTCCCAATTGGATAATATCGGTGCTGCAGAAGGATTAGACGTAATACCTTTTGACTGCGTCTGAATTTACAGCTATTTCACGGTCATTTCCTTCAATGTCTCCCAAGTACAATGCCTCTTTCGGCAACAATTTTCTTATAATGTACGGACCTTTCCAGTTTGGAGAAAAGTTTCCTTTTGCTTCCTGGTGATGAGGGAGAATACGTCTCAAAATGAGTTGCCTTAATTCAAAGTTCCTAGGCCGCACTTTCTAGTTATAGGCACGGGCCATTCTTTGTGGATACAACTAACCATGGCAAACTGTGGCCAATCGCTTTTCATCAGTCATGGTTAATTATTATAGACGGGTCTTAACCCACTCACTATCCTCAATTTCAGCCTCAACGATGATCCGAAGAGATGGAATTTCAACTTCTGCGGGTATTACGGCTTCAGTGCCGTAAAATATTAGATAGGGTGTTGCTCCAATCGATGTACGCACAGTTGTGTGATATCCCAGTAATGCAAACGACAACTCCTCATTCCATTGTCTAGAACTCTGGATCATCTTTCTAAGAATCTTCTTGATGTTTTTGTTTGCTGCTTCAAGGACACCATTGGCTTTGGGTCGATAAGGGGTAGAATTCTGATGCGTGATCTTAAATTGTTCGCATATCTCCCACATCAAATGACTATTCAAGTTCGCAGCATTGTCCGCAATAATAGATGTAGGAATACCAAAACGGCAAATAATGTTGGAGTGCACGAAGTCTACCACAACTTTCTTAGTGACAGTTTTGAGAGTAATTGCTTCAACCCACTTTGTGAAGTAATCGATGGCAACCAATATGGATCTATGCCCATTTGAAGCTTTTTGCTCGATTAGCCCAATGACATCCATACCTCAAGCAACGAACGGTTAATGTGCCGACATATGATGTAGTTCTAAGGGTGGTGCATGAATCAGGCTACCGTGAACCTGACTGACATTGATGACATTTCCGGACGAAACTGAAGAAGTCCTTTTCCATGGTGATCCAGTAATGCCCTGCTCGAAAGATTTTCTTTGTAAGGATGTATCCATTCATATGAGGTCTGTATACTCCTACGTGTACTTCATTCATGATTCTTCCGGCCTTTTGGGCATCCGCACATCTCAAAAGGTTCAAATCTGGGGCCCTTTTGTACAAAACTTCTCCGCTCAAGAAGAAACCACCGGCAAGCCTTCTAATGGTTCTGTTTTGGTCTCCACTGGCTTGCTCGGGATATTCCTTTGTTTTCAAAAACCTCTTGATATCATAGTACCAAGACTGAATATTTGACTCCACCTCAACCGTATTGCAATAACCATGCCTTTCTCGGATTTGGATTTCCAACGGGTCAATGTGGACATTGCCTGGATACGGAAACATTGAGGCCAAAATAGCGAGTGCATCGACTAACTCATTGTGAAACCGGTGGACGTACCTGAACTCGATGATTTTGAATCGTTTGGTAAGATCTTCCACATGCTGCATGTATGGGATAAGTTTCACGTCCTGAGCTTCCCATTGTCCCTGAGCTTGTCGGATAATCAAGTCAGAATCATCCATGATTAACAATTCTTCCACATCTTGGTCTATTGCCTTGTTCATACCCATGATGCAGTCTTCATACTTGGCAGTGTTGTTTGTGCAGAAAAAACGAAGTAGGACTGTGGGCGGATAATGCTGGCCAGTGGGTGAAATCAAGATTGCCCCAATCCCAACATCTTTTACATTCACTGCTCCATCAAATAACATTTTCCAAACATTGGCATCCTTTGAAATTACCTCAACTGAATTTACTTCCTCGTCTGGAATGTAGGTATTCAAAGGCTGATATTCATTATCAATATGGTTTTCAGCCAGGTGATCCGCTAGAGCTTGAGCTTTCATTGCCGTGCGAGTGACATAGACTATGTCGAACTCGGTGAGCAGGATTTGCCATTCTTCCAACCTCCCTATGGGCATCGGCTTCTGGAATATGTACTTTAAAGGATCCAATCTGGTAAGATAGTTGGTGTAGGCCAACAGGTAATGCCTGAGCTTCTGAGCGACCCAAGTTAGGGCGCAACAAGTCCTTTCCAACAGAGTGTATTTGGCTTAACTCGTGAATTTCTTGCTCAAATAGTAAATCGCCTGCTCTTTCTTCCCGGTCACATCATGTTTCCTGAGGACACAGCCGAAGGAATTCTCCAAGACCGTCAAGTACGAAAATAATGGCCTCCCAGATTCGGGTGGGACCAAGACTGGTGGGTTTGACAGATATTCTTTGATTTTGTCAAAGGGTTCTTGACACTCATATGTCCATTTAATCGCTTCATCTTTCTTCAACAGCTTAAATATGGGCTTACATATGGAAGTCAATTGGGCAATGAACCGGCTGATGTAATTCAACCTTCCCAACAAACTCATGACCTCTTTCTTGGTTCTCGGAGGAGGCCAATCTCGAATAGACTTTATCTTCGTTGGATCTAGCTCAATGCCCCTCTGAGTGACTACAAATACCAAGAGTTGCCTAGACGGAACTCCAAATGCACATTTAGCTGTATTTAGCTTCAAATCATACATATGCAAATGCTCAAAAACTTTTCTCAGATCCCGAACATGGTCATCCTGCGTTCTGGACTTAATGATCACATCATCCACATACATCTCGATTTCTTGGTGCATCATGTCATGAAAGATGACGGTCATAGCTCTCATGTACATTGTCCTGGAGTTCTTTAGACCAAAATGCATGACCCTGTAACAATAGGTGCCCCAGGGTGTGGTAAAGGCTGTCTTTTCCGCATTTTCTTCATCTATCAAGACCTGATGATATCCAGTATAACAATCCATGAAAGATTGTATCTCATGTTTGGCGCAATTGTCAATGAGGATGTGGATGCTTGGAAAAGGGAAGTTGTCCTTGGGACTTGCTTTGTTCAGATCCCGATAATCAATACACGAGTTTTCCGGTCTTTCTTCGGCACTGGGACCACATTAGCTAACCATGTGGTGTATCCGACCACTCGGATCACACCCACTTTTTACTGTTTGGTGACCTCTTCTTTGATCTTGTAACTAATGTCAGTTTTGAATTTTCTCTGCTTTTGCTGGACAGGGGTACAATCGGGGTAAGTTGGCAATTTGTGCACCACTGGATCAATACTTAATCCTGGCATATCATCGTAGGACCAAGAAAACACATCTTTGAATTCAAACAAAAGTTGGATAAGTGCATCCCTAGTTATTTTATCTATGTGAATGCTTATCATGGTTTCTTGGACCTCTTCTGAACTACCCAAATTAACTGGATCGGTTTCATTTATATTTGGCTTAGGCTTATTCTCAAATTGTTCCAATTCTTGATTTATTTCCCTAAAAGCCTTATCTTCACTGTATTCGGGTTCTTGATTCATTATTTCATAATTAGACAGCGTGTTTGGATCTAGGTATGAAGTCTGCAAGCATGTCATGTTATTTAAATTCGCACTATTAAAACTAAAAGGAGAAAAATAAGAAAAAGTAACAAAAATAAGAAACAATAAAGAAACAGATTCATAAATGATGAAATATTTATTTCATTTAATTGAATTTTGAAGATAGCAGGGACATTGGAATTTTAAAGACAATTAACTAAAAGAAACACCCGAGTTACACCCTGGAATAACTCGTGATGTAGAAAAGGTGGCAAGACTGGACTATGGGGATTCCCTCTTGACTGGGAACGCAGTAGCCTTCCAGTTTCGGAACTTGGCATTAGGCCCCATATACTGCACCTCAGCGGTGCTCGTGCCCTCTCCCGCCTGGACCATGTGGGTTTCATACAACATCTGCCTCATGGCTCCACATATCTCTTCAATTTCCTCAGCCCTGAAGGCCTCATCTTCCTCTTCTGTGTACTTGGGCTTGACGAATGTTTTGAAAAGATGCGGGATTGGATGAGGCAAGACCCAACCATTGTTCTTTCGCTCATTCGCCCATGTTACATCAGTTGGCGTGGCTTGAAAACCCACACCAAAGCACTTCTCGCTAGCAGCCAGAGTAATAGGTTCTGTGATACCTTGAAATGATGTCCCGAGCCCCTTCCCGAGTTTATAACCATGCCCGATCATTTCATTAGCAACCATAATTGACGCATTTGAGAGAGAAGGTTGAGGACATAGGCTTCCTTCTTCACATTGATCTGCGACCACAACCTCGAAAGCTTGATAGACTATATGCTCGCTGCCTTCCCTAGCTTCAAGATATGGGACTGACGGGTCCCTATAAATTGATTGCATATCCTCTCTGTGGACCATGATCTCCTGATCTTCATATTCAAATTTCACCATATGGTGGAGAGTGGAAGGTACGGCCCTTGCCGCGTGAATCCATGGCCTTCCCAAGAGGAAATTATAAGAAGTGTTCATGTCTAGGACCTGAAATGTCACCTCGAAATCCACAAGACTGATAGTCAAAATAAAATCGATCTCGCCTATTGTGTCTCTCTTGATGCCATCGAAGGCACGCACACAGACATTGTTGGGCCTGATTCTCTCAGTCCCAATCTCCATTCTTTGCAAAGTTGAGAGAGGGCAGATATCAACTCCGGATCCGCCATCCACCATGACTCTTTTCACATAGTTCCCCTCACACTTAACTGTCAAATGAAGGGTTTTGTTATGGGCAGCCCCTTTCGCGGGCAAATCATTCTTACTGAATGAAATCTGGTTGACTGCAAAGAGTCTTTCTGCCATCATTTCCAGTTGTTCAACAGTGTTTTCAATCGGAACATAAGCTTCATTGAGGGTCTTTATCAACACTTTCTGATGCTCAGTTGAGCTCACTAGTAAAGACAAGAGTGAGACATGTGAAGGAGACTTCTGGAGTTGGTCTATTACCTCGTACTCCGCAGTTTTCATTTTACGAAAGAATTCTTCGACCATTTCAGTGCTGACGGGCTTCTTGAGTGGGAAACGCTTCTTTTTGGCTTTGTTCAAATCCTCCAAGTTAAGGTATTTCTCAGTTGGGTAAGTTTCATTTGCTTCCCCTAGGACCTTTTTTCCCTTGTATATCACGATCGCTTTGTTATAATTCCATAGGACGGCGGTGGGGTTTGTCATGGGCTTCTGTGGTGTGCGGCCAATAACCACGGGCTCATTCAGCCTTGGTGAAATTACTGGCCGTCGTACCACATAGGTCCATTTAGGCACATACATCTTAGGTCCTTTGTTCAGTTTGAACCTTTTTGGAGGACTCAACGTCATTTGTTCTTTCCTGTGACCCCGGGAACATAAAGAATGGCATCTTTAGGGGGTATTGCCCCTGTTTTGGTTTCCACTATCTTTCTGCACTTTGAGGGGTGGATTTAATTCTCTTCTCCCCTTTGTCTTGCTTTACAGCAGCTTTTGGCTTCTTTTCAACATCAACGATGGCAATGATGGCTTTTAAGGCAGGATCAAACTCCTTATCTTCACAAATCATCCCAATAACTGGCACGTTGTTGTGAGCCGGTAATGGGTTATTGGTCACATTAGGAATCTCCTCATCTTTCAGCACTATCACTTTTGCTCTATTAGATTTTCAACCGCCCTTTTGAGAGTCCAACAGTTTTCAGTGTCATGCCCTTCCGTTCCTAAGTGGTAAGCACATCAAACACCATGTCTATAGAAGGGCAATTTCGAGTTTTGCCTGGTTTGGGGTACGGGTTGCAACAAACCCAATTGAACTAGTTTAGGGAAAAGGCTAGAGTATGATTCACCATTAGGCATGAATTTGTTCTTCTGGGTGGCTCCCGGGCATAGGCATTGTATGGGAAAGTATTTTGTGGAGGTCGGGGATTATACTGAGCTTGGTGAGGAGGTTTATTTCTAGGAAGTGGAGCTTTGTTCTAGTTAAACTGTTGTTGTGGCGGAGCGTATGGCTGGGCGTTCATCACCGCGTAAGGCTGGGGAGCCATAGCATAGGCCACATCGTGGTGAGGATAATAGTGTTGTGGGGTGCTTGGAGGGATGTAACCTCTGGGTGGACAGGGATATCTCAGTCCTGAAGCCGCCATCGCCACTTCTTCTTTTTTCTTTCTGTCTGCTACACCTTCGGACCCGCTTTGAATTGCTTGGGACATAGCTTTATGGCAGATTGGCTCAATATACGCCCTGTTTAAAGACCATTCTCGACCATCTCACCAATCTTGATGGCCTTAGCAAATGGCTTCCCCATTGCAGACATCATATTCTGAAAGTAGTTAGCCTTTTTGGCTTGTAGAAAAACACTAACCATTTCAGTCTTATCCATCGGGGGCTTGAACCTGGCCACTTGTTCGCGCCATTTAACAACATAGTCTCGAAAACTTTCCGATGACTTCTTTTTGAGATTTGACAGAGAATTCTTGTCGGGAGATATGTCTATGTTGTACTGAAACTGCCTGACAAAATCTCGAGCCAGATCATCCAAAATGTGCCAACAAGACATTTCCTGATCCATGTACCACTCGGATGCAATGCCTGCTAGACTCTCTAAAAAATAAGCCATGAGAAGCTCCTCTTTCCCACCTACCCCTCTTAGTTGATTGCAGTACCCCTTAAGGTGGG
This sequence comes from Nicotiana glauca, assembly GCA_026770625.1. Taxonomy (NCBI): domain Eukaryota; kingdom Viridiplantae; phylum Streptophyta; class Magnoliopsida; order Solanales; family Solanaceae; genus Nicotiana; species Nicotiana glauca. Next base: position 8,304 of record MU738870.1, on the reverse strand, counting down.
CTATGGGGTCCCCGTGCCCATCGTACTTCTTGAACTTGGGAGTTTTAAAACCCACGCATAGGTGAACATGTGGGAACATACACAAATCAGCGCAAGATGCACTTTTCTGACCACTTAAGCCTTGTATATTCTTCAGGCTCTATGTCATGCTCCTCATCTTCCGAGTGATTTCTTCTTGCTCCGGTTCTTTCTAGTTTTCTCATATCCTGTGGTAAACTCATACCGGGGTTGTTGAGGGTAGGAATCTGTAGTGAAATGGGCCGTGTTTGGTGGAAAGGATGGTACTTGAAAAGTAAAAGATGATGGATCATAGTTTGTCCTAGGCAAAGTTGGTTATGTCATGGCCGAGGAAGGTGCCGCAGTAAATATGTTGGAGGCCACAACCCAAATTGATGCCTGGGGGCGAACCTCAGAAGGCGTTCCGGTAAAGTGGGCTGAGATGGTAAGACATTTGAGAGGAGTGTTTGGATAATTTATTGGGACGTTGGTAGTTCCACTTGCCCTGGGAAGCAGCTCAGGGAAACCAGGTATTGCTCTCGGTGGCTCTCTGCCTTTGGACCAGGTGTCCCACAACATGTGAAGACGCAGTACCTTATTTCCCTCAGCAGCTGCTGACTCAGATGTTAGGATGGTTGAGATCGGGCTATCCTCCAAGATAGGAACTGTTAGCAGATGACTCTCTGACGACATTTCAACTCTTCCCTTTGATTTTGTAAAGTAAGGATATGAAGCCACATTACCACGAAACCAACCACCTTAATATAGAACCTACTCAATAGCAAACACAACAAACCGATTAGTGTGAGACAATTAACATATAGGGAATCGCACGTTGGGGTGTGATGAACCTATCCAGTTAAATGTGTTTCTACATGTGTTTGCAAAGGTTGCGTGTTTTATCCCGACTTTCGTTTATCTTCCCAATCTCCTTTCTTTTGGCGCTTTTTACCTTTTGCTCTCTTTTGCACTTTATCATCATTTTTTCCTCTTCTTCCTATTTTTCTTTTTTTTCTTGTTTTTCTCTCTTTTTCTTTTTATTCGAATTATTTAAAATTATGAACGCATCCGATTAGGATTATCTACGTATCACGATGCCGCGTGAATCAGATCATCACGTAGTTTAAGGAATAAAGGCGAAAAATAAAGAAATAATTTCTGGGGTTTTCCAGATTTTCATTAATAAAAACTTCTAATTTCCTCTGTTACAAAAAGATTCCATCATACTTTTCTAGGAATTTAAAAACTAAAAACAGACTCGAAACAGACTTTAGAACTAGAAATTGAAATACAGACCCAAAAATGAAAAATCAAGAGTACATAAGTGCTTCTAGAGCTGATCTAGGGGCCTGTTGGACATCAGTCGGTCTCGCCACGGGCCTATGTGCAAGATCTCCTTGAAGACGATCCAGGTCATTAATTATTTGTTGAACAAAGGTTATCACTGCGGAGAAAAAGGTGGTTTGAGTCATGTCTTCACATTCGTGGCACTTTGAGATGATGTAGTCAGTAACTTCTCTAACCCTTTCCCTGATGATACTCTTTTCTTGGCGCAAACACCCGATTTTTTGAGACCTAACTTCTAGCACTTGGGTGTCAAGATGGTTTTGACCCTGCAGCTGTTTCATATCTTCCTCTAGTTGGGAATTAATGCATAATAATGTTCCCTTTCTGCCTTAAAGTTCTTAGCTAGTTTGGCCATCTCATTCTCGAGGGTAGTAAGCTTTTTCTTCAAGTTTGTGATCGTTCCCTCATATTTCCTTTTTAATTGCCGCACAAACTCTGTCCGTCCTTTGCGTTCTTTGTCAAATGTGCTCGGGCTCTTGCCAGATTACCCTCGAATTTTTCCAAGTCATCCTTGTACTAAGATATTTTCCTTCTAAGACCATTTATGAGTCTTTCATCTGTTCAGCTCCTTTCCTAATTCTCAGCAGCTATCTTCATTTTTTGGTTCTAGGATCGAAGGGCTTTGTTTTCTTGAGCCAACTTCTTCTTTTCCCCTTTATCAGCAGCAGCCTGTACACTTTTGTTAAATTTAAGATCTCGGATCTGCCCCTTCAATTTGCTTATTGTGGCTCTGTAACTTGTCTCTTTTGCCAACCAATCACATTGCTTCCGTGACCCATCAGTGAATTATTGGACATGGGGTCTTTTAGCAGGCCGTTCAGGATCTTGATGGATTTGAAACCTTTTTCCAAACTAGGTCGTGTAATTAGGCTCTAGCTCGCCTTTATACAGATCACGTACTCGAGTCTTTGGCTCTAGAAATCTACACTGATTCCAAATTGGTTTCCTTCTAGGAACACAGCTTTTGGACCTAATTTGATGACTTGTCGGCTCAGACCTTCATCATGTGGGACAGTTTGGTACCTGCCTAGTTGGCGTGACACCTTGTGTGGAGCATATGACTGAATGCTCCGGAGACTCATTAAGAGAAGTAAGCACACCTCGGCTAACATGTAAATTAATTCATGACCAGGAGCTAACCGAATGTCCACTCAATTTTGTTTGAAGTCAAGGAGCTCAAATATACGAACCATGCCTCCGTACCTTCTGGTAACTCATGACCCATCACCGGTTTTCATGTTCTTCGATGCAGCTTACACCAGTCATACCATAGTTCATATACCCCGGACGATGGAAAAGGTGTTCTTCCATCCAAAGTTGCAGAAGCATGTTGCGGCCCTCAAAAACGTTTCCCCCTTCTCGGCAAATAGTTAGAGTTCGATAAAACTCTACTAAGATCATTGGAACAAGGGTTCCATTAGCCTTTTTAGTCATGAAGTCGTCCACTCCGACAAGGCCCAACTCTATATTTCCGTCCTTTCTTGGATAGATTATGATACCTAGGAATGCCACTATAAAAGCCAATCCCTAACGTGCTTCCCATTTATCTTTGTTCCCTGAATGAGTTAGACCAGTATCTGGGGCCTTAAAACCGTAGAGATCCCCATAACGCCGATACAAGAAGTAGAATGTGCAGAATCCCTCGGATAGATTTCTATCTTTAACCTCCCGACTGATACTCAGAAGGTCCAAAAACTTATGAGGAGTAACCGCTCTTTGTGCCACTGGGTACCGACTTCTAAGATTCCCACTAAGGCTGGCATAACCCGCTATTTCCTCAAGCATATGGGTTAGCTCAAAATCAAAAAAATGGAACACATTATGCGTCGAGTCCCAAAAAGATATTAAAGCCTCAGGTATATCCAACCTGATTTAATTTTCAGAAGACCAACAAGACTGCCCAAAGCTTTTACCATAGTATCTCTGCTGACTTTCCCTAAGTTGTTCCACCATATATGGAGTTCTAATGAGATTTCTTCGAGGACTATGAAAGGTTCATTTTCAATAGTGCTCATCCTGCACATTTATTTTGAGTGATTGGTTAAAAGACCATGATTTATTTTGACTCAAGAGAAAATTATCAGTTTTTTCAAAATTTTTGTTTCAAAACAAAAATACTTTGCAAATACGACCCTTCAGCACCTCACGGAAGAAGATTTTAGGTCTGTGTTTGCTAATCCGCCAAAATCTGAAAAAACGGCCATAGGTAGCTGTCACGACCCCAATCCCGGTCGTGATGGCGCCCAACACAATTGCTAGGCAAGCCCGACCATTTACACTCTCAACCCGAGCTTGAAGCTCAAAACCAATTATTTGAATATCATTAATAACAATGAAACTAAAAGATTAAGCTGAATATCACGATAACACAGAATATACTCCCAAAGACCTGGGGGTCATGAGTCTAGAGCCTCTAACAATACAGTGTGACAAGACTCCAAATAATACAATGTCTGAAAATAGACGGAAAGATAATAAAAGGGATAGGGGAGGAGTCGGGTCCTGCAGACGTCAGGCAGCTACCTCGACAACTCCGAACAAACTCTGATATCAGCAAAAGCTCAGCTAAACTCCCGNTAATAGACATATATAATGACTGAAAGTAAGAAATCCCGAGATACAACAATGCAAAGCTATAACCAATACTCCTACACATTTAACAGTGTAATAACAACAATTAATGATAGATATCACAGGCAGGTATAGATGTATGAATGCAATGCAATGCACATGTCCGCTGCGGCGTATAGCCCGATCCATTTGGGTATCCGCGCTCACTGTGGGGGTTCAGACTCCGGAGGGGCTCCTACAGCCAAAGCGCAATGACATAGTAGCATTCTCTTTGGCGTGCAGCCCGGTCCATAATCAGTCCAAATATATATATGCAAGCAAGCCACACGGGCACAATCAATTACCATTTTCAGTTCCATTTAACAGGTATTATAATTTAAGTGATTAAAGCCTTAGAAGATTTCTATTCATTTTTTTTGACAATATTTAACTCAGGACTGATAACCATGGGAACATGCTCAATATCATGGAAGCAGTGATAATAATCCCTAAGGGATCCAAATAGTTGGCTCGCAGCCCGAATATGCTCATAACAATCCAAGTAGGATGTTTACTAGTCAATTTCTAGGCATATAACACAGTATAGACATTTCTAAGACGGACTAAGCCATAGTCCCGTTCACAAACGACCCCGCACTCACAGTAGAGTACGTGTCTTGCCTCAATACAGCGTCACAATGTGAGAAACCGGGGTTTCAAACCCTCAAGTCATCATCTACGTCTACTACTCACCTCAAACTGGCCGCAAAACTAGTCCACCATGCCAATTACTCTCGAATCCTCCTCCCCGCATGTCGAATCTAGTCAAATCCACAACGAATACATTACAATAGGCTAATGGAACATAACCCAATTGAAATTACTAGAAAAATACTCAAAAACACGAAGTTGGCAAAATACGAGCCTCGGGCCCACTTCTCAAAAAATTACAAAATTTACATTTCCGGAATCCTCGTCTCACCACGAGTCCGTACATACCAAGTACACAACAATCGAAGTCCATTTGCCCCCTCAAATCGTCAATTTAAACTCTCTTAGGCTTCAAGCCCTAACCTCCATTTTTACCCTTTGATTCCTTAAATTTTCAGTGTTTAATCCTTGTTTTCATACCATAACAACACTATTCGAGGCTATAAATTCATACATGATGGAATCTCCTTCGAAATCTCTCCAAATCGCCCAAAATCGCCTCTCCCCGAAGCCCAAAAATGTTTTTCTAACTTCTGAAATTTCGATAACACTGTTTCATTAAACCCTTCAGCAATTTTCGCTTATGCGGTCCCGCTACCGCTTATGCGGGACCGCTTCTGCGGCCGATTGACCGATTCTGCGGTTCTCACTAATTTCCCCAGGAATCGCTTATGCGATCAGACATCCGCTTCTGCGGTTTCCCTGCTACCGCTTCTGCGGTGATTTTTCCACTTTTGCAGAACCGCTTACGCGTCCAAACTTCCGTTTTTGCGGAATTGACCAGGTCCATCAAGGACTGCTTCTGTGACACAACAGCTGCATCTGCGGAACCGCTTCTGCGGCTCCTTTTCCGCAGATGCGGAAATACCGGAAGCCATAAAAACCAGACCTGCAACATGCTTCAAAAATTCCCGTTTAATCATCTGAAATCACCCCGAGGCCCTCAGGACCTCAACCTAAAGTACCAATACATCCTATAACGCTATTCAAACTTGTTCGAATCATCAAAACACTATCGTTAACCTCAAAATCCTCAATTTTCATCAAATCAAAGCCTAATTTCTTAAAAACTTCCGAATTGCACATTCGATCAAAAACCCGACCAAACGATGTCCGAATGACCTGAAAATTTGCAGACAAATCCAAAATCACCTAACGAAGCTACTGCAACTCTCGGAATTCTATTTTGACCCTCGGATAAAAATCTCACCTATCAACCGGAATTCGCCAAAATTCCAACTTCGCCAATTCAAGCCTATTTCTACACCAGACCTCCAAATTCGATTCCGATCGCACTCCTAAGTCACAAATCATTTCCCGAAGCTGACCGAACCACCGGAATTCACATCCGAGCCCTATAACCACATAATCAACTTCCGGTTGACTTTTCTAAAACAAGCTTCCTTCTAAGAGGCTAAGTGTCTCATTTCCAACTTAAACCAACTCAATTCTATCCGATTCATTCAAATACTGATATTGAATCATAGGACAACAAAATATGGGGAAAATAGGGCGGTAACTCACGTGACAATGGGCCGGGTCGTCACATCCTCCCCAACTTAAACAAACGCTCGTCCTCGAGCGTGCCCAGAGTTGTACTAGAAGCCAACCAAGAGCTGAATGACCTTACCAAGCATATACCCGGAGTAATCCCACGTCACCCTATCTCTTATAGGTTCGACAACGCAGCTGAAATTTCACAGTTCATTTCGACCATAGATCGTAGAACCACATAGCACCTTCCGAAATTATACCCAGAATAAACCCGAACCAGCTGTGATAACCCATACCTGCAACCTCAGGTGCAACCATATGATATACTACATAACCTAGACACTCGAAGCGATAACTTCTATTCACAACATTTGCCTACAACACCCGAATACCGGTGGAAAAACCTCTTATCAACAAAGGTCTTATTCTAGAACTTTCATATACTGCCAACGAATAATGAAACATGCAATAAACTGTATCAATTTCTCAGTTCAACCATTCATGAAGCCACTTCCTTGTTGACTAATACAATAATAGATTTCCGGGCCAAACCTCGATATGGACCCTCTAATCAGCTGAAATCACATTTGTTTGCATTTATTAATGACTCCAATTATCACCTCGAACTCAACGCACCATTCTGGTGATATGACACCTCATCACAGGCCTAAGCCACAACTTGCATAATCCGCGCACCGATGATGGGCGGTCTGAACATAATCAAATCATGACAAATGACTCATACAAAAGAGCTGTAACTCAAACTCCTCAGTACCATCACAACACAAGGCTGGGACCCCGTCCCACATCATAGAAATAGAATACCTGCATCTACCCCGAAGGGTCTAATCTCCACGTAGCCTCGCTACAATGTGCGATCTTATCCAAACACTGTTACACATGAAGCAACTCAAGTCACCGTACCCAAAAGTAGACAGCCACGCACAGATTGGTGTCTGAAACCAAGCAATCTATCACACCCACGGTGAAGCAAGTAATATACACCCTTAAATCCTGAAAGGACATAACCGATGCGCCATTCGCCGAGCAACACCCAATATGGACTTTATTTAGAAATCAGGAAGCAAGGCATACAAAATAACATATGGAAATCTATTCTCAACATCACACTATTGTGGCGTGCAACCCAATCCAGATAACATACCTATGGCGGCATGCCACCCGATCCATACATATATCTCACATAGGGAGATGCATATCGAGCCAAATTTGCTCATTACAACAAAATACTGAGTGCCTAACAATATCTACATATAGCGTTGTAAGCTACAAAACTCAAACACAACTGAGGTCCTCCCCCCTCAACTTCCACTATGAATCTCGATAGCACCGCACTATATGTGCCCACAGTCTGAAAATCATAACGCCTCACAGCACCAAAAAAGCATCTCATAGATCTCCCCAAATCACTAACAAGCTTAATAACGAGAGATTAAACCTATCCCTCAACAATACATCTCAGGGCCAACCAAGCCATCTCAATCTGAATACGTAGCCAATCAACTTACCAACAAACTCATTACCAAGAAGCCTGAAGCTGCTTCTTCCACTACTATAACTCCTGCCAGAGCCGTACGATACGGTGCCCGACACTGCATCAATACCGAAATCCACAATCTCGCCCGGCGACATGCCGGCCACAAGGAACGCATCCAAAAAAGTCTCTCAATACTGGAACTGAATCAATGGTAGAAACCTCTATACTGACATTCGTCACAAAGGCCCAATTAAGGAAAGCAATCCTTCCCAGCCGTCCGCTGATCTTTGGAATACCAACCACTCTGCTATGTCATAATCCGATGCACCTTGCCACACAACCGATGGCATTTTCCGACATAGCCCATAGCACAATAGTATAGAATAACTCACATTGCGACAACCAGTCTACAGCTCAGCATCATATACAAAATCTAACATACCAACAAAGAAGGACCCACTCGGGCCTCCAATCCCAATAGCCGCTAACGGTACCAATACACACTATCCAAAACCACTACCTAGCCTGAACATGAGAACTCCCAGTCATTCTTCGAAGATATTCTAAAATTTTCCTGTGCTATCAAACACACTCAGATATCAACAGTAGTTCTATCAAGAAAGAGCCGCAATACTACCAAAGTTCCATCAACTTAATCACATTGCCCTTTTTCTGAAACATATACCCTTGTCAAATCACTATGATTA
>MU738866.1:65477-81958 GCA_026770625.1 Nicotiana glauca | reverse complement strand
CATTAATCAAATTCTATAAATATAAAATTAACGATTTCCATTTCATTTTCATTAGCAACTTCATCCGCCACCTCAAAGGTATTACAAGTTTTATACATCATTGCCCAACATCAATATTTCTATTTTAATTTCCAATACCTGACACTACCCACAACCTGTCTATGGAGCCTCTAAATATAACTGAAGAATAATATGAAAATGCCGGCAACAAAGCTCTGGCTATACCTCTAAATACAAAGTACATAATAAACAATCGTACAGGGCCCCGAAATGAAGTGGAGCTCACCAACTCAGCTGAAAGGAAGATGCGTCACTGGCTACGACCAACATTGCCTGCTATGGAACCACCTACAATCACAACACGAATGTATCGCCCCCGACAAAAGGGACGTTAGTGTCATTGAATAGCACTAGTATGTATAACTAAACACCATCTAATTAAAAAGAACTATCAAACAAGATTAAAGAAATCACAAGTAAACTCAAACACTTTAAATGATCACAAAATTATCAAATAAAAGGGATCACATAGCTTTCACATAAATTTCTATACCTCTAGGTTGTGTTTCATAGCCCGTCCAATGAGTTCACATATCAAATTATACACCTATGCATTTCAGAGCCCGTCCATAGGTCCCACATATTATAGTATACACCTATGCGTTTCATAGCCCGTCCATAGGTCTCACATATTATAGTATACACCTATGCATTTCATAACCCGTCCATAGGTTCCACATATTATATTATACACCTATGTGTTTCATAGCCCGTCCATAGGTTCCATATTTTATATTATACCCCTATACATTTCATAGCCCGTCCATAGGGTCAACATATTATTTAATTGGCACATGTGGCCACAATCATTACAGCATACTTGGCTAGGCCATATTTCATAACTCAATCTCTTATTTCCCACATTTCACATCATTTCCACATATTTCACGTCAATTATCAATTTCAACGACAAGCCATTTAATGCAAGATGTCAAACACACATGAGAGGAACCATGAATCATCGGCATATACAATATCTCAGAAATCATACACCTCAAGTTTATTGACAATGGAACCTTAAACACAATGGATTCTTCCAAATCAATAGAAGGGATACACCAACCCGTAATAAAAACACACATCGAAGGCATAAGCAAATAATTACACCAATTATTCTTGAATCCTTCTTTTTCAATCATGACATTATACAAATTCAAGTTCTCGGCAAATTGGACACATTTTATTTCCCAAATTCATTTGATTACTTTAAACATCTCTACACATAGAGGATTTCACATAGTTTGGCATAAGATATGCAACTCAATTCTCAATTTAAGGTCTTAGCATTTCAATACATGTGTCATATTCCTTGCACCCTTTTTAAGTTATCAACAATATCACCTTGATCATATTGGAATTCATCTTTTGCAATTATAAGGTCACAACACCAATTCATGTAAAGTACCAATCACAGCAAGAATCCAAAGTTCAATCTTACCACATTTACACAGTCACTTACTTCACTTCCAAACATATTTGTTCATTACCAACAACTAGCCACAATCAATCAAATACATTTCGTACACATAAGAACAATTCGGAGGATCAACCATAACGAGTTTTCTCACACAATTTGGCATCAAAACCTCAATTTAAACTTGACTTGAAGTCTAGGCATTTTAGCACATGGTTCCCATTTTTCACATATCCTCATTTACCAAGAATAACCTATTAAACACATTGAGGTATATCTTTCACATATGTTCTTGCAACACCCCAAATCCTTTGAAATAATGAATACTACATAAATCAAATTTCGTACTTAGAACATACGCAGGGGCACCATGGGAGCTCAATTTCTAAGAAGAGGGAGTTTTAGCCATACATATCTCGTCTAAGCTTTCCTTAAGTTACTACAACATTCCGGAAATTCTAACAATCCTAATCTAGTTTGAGACATAACAAAATTGAACACAAATTAGAAAAATATTCATGGTTTCAGCTCATTTGAGCATTTTATCAAATACTAGTTGAGCATCTAAATCTCAAATCTCTTTTTTTCAAGGTTTTCCTTCATTCCCCAACCAAATCTTTACTTATTTAAGTTAAGCAATCTTCTCATAAACCTAAGTTGTACATGCATGAATACATAATAGTATTTCTCCCAAGAATCATACCTCAATATCCCATCTTATACTCCAAACTCAAAATTAAAACCTAGGGTATAGAATCTTACCTCTTAGATGAAGAACTTGTGATAGGGTTCTTTGATTTTTGAAGATTGATGCAAGATTTGGATGATTTAAATGTTGGGTTCCTACTTCTCTCTCTAAAATGCTCTCACCTCTCTCTAAAATCAGTAGAAAATGACCCCAAATGAAGCCCCAAAGGCTATATATCAAAATGGGGTCGGGTTATAAAAATTAGAAAATTAATCCTCCGATGTCAAGTATGCTACCGCAGAATGGGTATGCGGGCCACAGTTTCATCGCAGAACTCGTTGCCCAGAACTGGGCTGTTTGCCTCATTTTGCGACCATTTTGTGGTCGCAGAATGGGTTTTACGGTCCGCAGAGTTGCTTCTGCGATCGCAGATTCGACCGCAGAATCGCATTTTTCCAGCTTTTGGTAATTTGATCATAACTTTGTGTAGGAATGTCCAAATGACGAACGGTTTGAAGTGTTGGAAACTAGACTCGAAGACCTTTCATTTGAGATATATCACCTAAAATGTTATAGATATTTAGATATGCTCGTTCAAAGTATGGGCTAGTGCAAGATCATTGGAAATTTTAGCCTATTATGGACTTTTCTAGCTTTTCTTAGACTTAGGCCTTTCCTTGGACCCCAAATTACTTACCATGAAACTTATACACATATTTACCAAATCCAAAGGATGTACACCATGTTAATAGCACATAAAATATTATAATAAACCTACGTTGCACCACGAAATCTTAGTTTACTTAGCGAAATTTTCCGGGGCCTTACACTGAAGCTGGACCAAATGACTTCCCCAAGCCTCCAATAGCCTCAAATGCCAAAGTTCCATAGACAGTATCATTGTCTAGGTGCGTCGAAGTTCCCTAAGGATCTCAAGGATCCGGGGCAATGCTCACACCTAAACTTTTTCTCAAACAAGAACTGATTCAAATGTAATGTGGAAAGGCCAGCTCTGACATGCCAGAGTTCAAATAAATCTCATGGATCTCAAGGTAGTACACATGCTAGAGGGGCATAAGCTAAATATTCTAGGAGTAGTGGAGAGTGTTTGACATAGCTTTGAAATGGTTTTGATATGAAAAACAGTGTTGAGAAGGGCTCAATTAAGTAAAGAAGTTTTATGAAAAGAAAAAAATAGGGGTTGATTAGTAATAAAACAACTTTGAAAACGATGAACTTGTGAGAAATCAGCAAATAGTTTAAACAACACCATTCAGACACAGATTTCACTCAGGGGGTATGGGACTTAGGGACACATAGAACATACTAATGTAACAGCAAGAGTACAGAAGTCTTCTTTTTAGAGTTCTTTATAGGATTTAGGAGTCAATCACACCGCCATAGGACAAACAGTCAGAACATAGTTATACTAGGCAGAATTGAACATAGGGTCAGAAGTACTTAGGGAGTAGTAAGTAACCTAGAAAAATATATTATTATCAGGAATTGGGTAAACAAACAGTCATACAATCATATATGGAGTATAGCCAAATTAAGACATGCTAGAGAAAGCAATAGACAAGTCATCAGACATGTTAATCATAAGTTAAATAGGTGGTACTCATACATGCTAAGTGAAACCAGGACTTAAGCATGCTAATTACATATCAAAAAGTCAAGTGATAGACATGAATCAGTAAACTAATGCAGTAAGAGAACACATAGAGTTTTGAACTGGTAATTAAATCAGAACATACCAGTTAAGGAGAGCAGACACAAAGTATAGAGCAGTGTAGTACAATAACTAGCCTTGGCTTACAACCAGCTAGTTCAATAGAAGTGACAGAAAGAGCAGAAAGCTTTAAGTATAAAAGAGAGTTTTTGAACTAGTGTTTTCTCTTGTTCTTCTTGTTGTGAACTTAAAAGAAGAGAAGGTTTATATAGGGATTAAAAACTTAACAAAACAAGGTAAAAGATTAATAGAGTAGTAAATCAGGGAAGTCATCCATAAATCAGCAAGATCTTCCTTTAATCAAGGGACAGTTCAATCAACAATAAACATGCTATGTATTTAAGGAAAAGAATAGAGTAAAGCTTAGGTATAGAACATGCAATTAAGGGTAAATGCACAACAATTTAATTAAGGAAACGAATCAATAATAATCATCGGAATACAAATAAAGCAAAGAAAATAATTAAGGCAAATAAATTCAATCAAATTGAGTAAAGAAGTAAGAATCAAAATGTTAAATGGAAAGGATTCAAATTAAACCAGAAAATAAGGGATTCAGGGTAATCAAGAGTTCAGAAAGTCATGAAAGAAGCAGCATGCTTATATAAAATGAGGTAGAGCATGAATAGTCAGGATTTCACACCGTTTTAACAAAACCCATGGTTAAACGACACTGATTCGAAGAGAAACATACAAGTTTTGCATGAATGGTCGGGATAAACACAAGTTCATAATATCAGTGAAAGTTTGAACTAAGAAAATTCCGTAGAAACAAACTAGGATAAGTAAATTTTAAGAAGTCACAAAAATCCAAGGCAAGAACAAAGTCAAAGGTACCAATATCCAGAAACCAAACGAAGAACCCCAAAATATTAGGGTTTTCAGTACAAACGGGCTAGGGTTACAGCAGGTTCATAAAATAAGTCAAAAAATGTGTGAGAATCAGAAGTTTAAACACAAAGAATCATTAAACAAAGTTTTAAAAAAGGAATTCCGGAAACCCTAGTTTTAGAAAAGGTAAAGAAATCACTTGAAATCAAAAGATTCTTGTAAATAATCTCAAGGCTATTGTAAAACACTCAAGAAACAAACTCAAATCGTCTTATATCTATACAGATCTAGGAGGTTTAGAGACGAAATTAGGGTGATGAAGAAACATACTAAAAACCCTTAGACCGTAGCTAACATAGAACGATTTCACTCAAAATTACACTGGAATGGCCAAGAACAGGTGAGAGATGAACCCTAGATGCAAGTCGACATGGCCCTAGTCCTTTGAGGGCCTTAGAGATGGCAATAGTGTCATGAGAGAGGCCATTAGAGGCCTGAGAGATGGGGAGAGGTCATCGGAGATAGCCATAGATGGAGGTTGGCGATTGGAGATTAGGGTTTAGGTTGAGAGTGTTTGAGAGCAGAGAGTATTTAAGGGCGGCGGGGGAGGTCGTGAAATGAATTAGGTTTGGGAGGGTATAGGTTAGTTTAACTAGGAAATGATGAATACGGGTCGTTGATCTCAGAGATCAACGATCGAGATTGGGGGGCCTAGGTCGGGTATAAATGTATTTGGGCCTGGATCAGGTAATTTAATTGGGGATTGGGCTGGTAATTGGGTTAGGATTTAGGCTGAAATCGAATTAAAATAAGCTAAATTTTAAATAGCCACTTTTAGTACTATATAATTTATAAAAATGATAAAATGACTTCTAAAAAATATTTCGTTTACTAAAAATGACTAATAATAGTTGTTTAACATTTTAAAAAATATAAAAGACCTTTTTATGCATTAATAACGTAATTATGCATTAATAGGCTAGGATTGCAAATATATGCAAATTGGCTTTAAAAATATAAATGTAATTATAAATAATACACTAAAAATATTTAAGAAATATTTTGGCATAAATATAAAATTTAAATGGCTAAATTACCATAATAATAATTTGAAAGATAATTATTGGAAATTTTATAAGTAAAAAGGGAAGAAATAAATCAATTTAAAAGCCTTTAAAATTATAAAAAAAAAAATTATAAAAAAGCTTATGCATGCTTATATATGCATATATGCTATTTTAAAAGTATATATATGTATTAAAAATATATATAAAAAATTGGGTATCAACACTCATCGCATCGACATGACCGTTCCTTGTTTTTTGGTGTTTTAAGGCTATGAAATTGGAATTTCGCCCCATTTCCAAATTTTTGTGTGCTATATCCCTCATCATCTGCATGGGCCCAAGAGCTCGAACCTGGATCACCTAAAATTTTGTTAGCCCATCAAAAAGGACCTAAGGACCATTAGTCATCTCCTTTCTATGACCCTCATTTGTTAGCATTTTAGGGTCATAAAGTTGAATTTTCGCCCGATTCCAAGATGTTCATACAAAATGACCTAAGAAATATTATTCATCGTCTCGCCACGATTTTTCCTTATTTTTTGGCGTTTTAGGGCCATAAAACTCGAATTTCGCCACATTACCAAATTTTCGTGTGCCGTAGTCCACGCCATCTGCGTGGGTCTGGGCGTACGGACCGGGATCACCTAATATTTTGCCAACCCCTCAAAAACGACTTGAGGAACATTAGTTATCGTCTCGCAATTGTCGTTCCTCTTTTTTTTGGCGATTTAGGGCCATAAAATTAGAATTCCACCGGATCGCCTAAAAAAATTTCCTCCCATAAAAACGACCTATGGAACATTAGTCATAGTCTCACCATGACTGTTCCTCGTCTTGTTTTGACGTTTTAGGGTCATAAAACTAAAATACAACGATTGTTACATTTTCGTGTGATATGGCCCATGCTATCTGCATTGCCCAGGGCGCCCGGACCTGGATCGTCTAAAATTATGCCGGCCCAACAAAAACGACCTAAGGAATATTTCTCAACGCCTCGCCATGACCGTTCCTTATTTTTTGGTGTTTTAAGGCTATGAAATTAGAATTCTGTCCAATTTCCAAATTTTTGTATGCCATAACCCATGCCATTTGCATGGGTCCGAGAGCTCGGACCCGGATTACCTAAAATTTTGCTGGCCCATCAATAAGTACCTAAGAAACTTTAGTCATCTCGTCGCCATGACCCTCATTTGTTAGCGTTTTAGGGTCATAAAACTGGAATTTTGCCTGATTCCAAGATGTTTATGTACTATAGTCACACCATCTGCGTAGGCCCGGGTGTCCGACTCGGATCGCTTAAAATTTTACCAGACCATTAAGAATGACCTAAGTAACATTAGCCATCACATCGCCATGATCGTTCCTCATTTTTAACGCTTTGGGGCCATAAAATTAGAATTTCCCCCGATTTCCAGATTTTCGTGTGATATAGTCCATGCCTTACGCGTGGGCCAAGGCGCCCGCTCAGATCGCCAAAAAAATATTTTGTCCAATCAAAAATGACCTAAGAAACATTAGCCATCACCTCACCATGGCTGCTCCTCGCTTTTTGGTTTTTTAGGGCCATAAAACTAGAATTCCGCCCAATTTCAAAAATTTTCATGTGCTATAGCTCACGCCATCTGCGTGAGCCCCGACGTCCGGACCCGGGAAGTTTAAAAATTTTTCAAGCTAGAAAAAACGACCTAAGGAACATTAGTCATCGCTTCACCATGATCGTTCCTCGTGTTTTGACGTTTTAAGGTGATACAATTATAATTCCGCCTGATTCTCATAATTTCGTATGTTATAGCCAATCTGCATAGGCTCGGGCGCCCGGACCAATCAATGAGTTAGGCTAAAATATCAAAAAATAGGAGAAAAAACTTACTTAATCTAGAGTTGTTTGGCTTTGTTCCAAGACATCCCGCATTTCATAAAAATCGAAAAGACTAGGATAACCCCTCATATTCTTTTAATTTATGTTGCATCAGCCCCATAGGATATGATAATTATTCAATCTATAATTGAATTGATATATAATAATAAATCGAGTAACTTTGCTGTTATAGTAAGTATAGTTTAGTTGTTTTAATGTATTGAAATTAAATGTTATTATTTACTATTATAATGGGTAAAACTTTATAATTTTTTTTCATTAAATACAGTGGCGGAGCAAGAAATTATACAAAGGGGTGTCACAATAAAAAAAAATTTACTACTATCGGGAATGGAACTTGCAACCTTCTGTAAATTTTGACACCCCTTGACAATTGCACTAAGTATTTGTCTTGTGTCAAAGGGTGTCAACCCCTTGTATATATTTAATTTTTTTTAAAAATACCTATTTACGCAGTGATATTTTCCGGCGAAGGGGTATCAGTTGACACCCCTTGAACAAGGGTAACTCCGCCCCTGATTAAATATATGAATTTTTTGCCTGCGTATATACTACATTGTTCACGTTACAATTTACAACGGCGCTAGATTAGGAAGTTGCCCTTACACCAGACGGCCCGTCGCTTGATTGGAACTTCTCCGTTACAAGGGGCGACCAATTGCTTGACTAATATTTTTTAGGATAAAATTAAAAAATAACCAGATTTACAGGTGGTAATTAAAAAATAATCACAGTTTCTAAAATAATTAAAATTTAGTCACTTTTCATGTAAAGATAAATCTTAACGAAAATACTGTTCAAAATTCAAAAAGTATTAATATACTGGAGTTCCAGCATAATATATTGGTCCAACATAATATGTTGGAAGTTCATACATTGGTACTTCAATCTCTAGTATACTATGTTAGAACTTTTTGTGTGCTGGAGTTCCAGCATAATATGCTAGAAGTTCACACACGGGTGCACCAATTTTCAGTATATTATGCTGGAACTTTCTGTGTTGTAACAAAATAGTGACTATTTTTCATTGACTTTGCAAACGTTGGCTATTTTTCAATTATCAGTTCAAAAACTGGCTAGCTCGTGCCAGCGGCGGATTTATGTGGAGGGGGTGGAGTACATGCTCCCCTGCCTAGGCTATGTATAAACAAAACTAATTTTAAAATTATCTATATAAATATGTTTGTGACCTCCCATGCTCAATTGACTACCTTGGTGCATTGGTTTGGTGAGTTGGTGCCCCTGTGTACCCCAGGTCAAGAGTTTGATCCCCGTCCCTTCACCTTTTTTATATTAATTTTTTTTAAAGTTCCTTTTGGCTAGAAACATGATCCACATTTTTAGGGGGAATTTGGATATATACGATCAAATCCCTAATTCCTAAAAACAAAATACACCATTTGTCTCCCTCTCAACTTTCTCTCTCTCTCTCTCTCTCTCTCTCTCTCTATATATATATATATGATGGATTCTTCAGGAAAGCATCACTTTCTTCTCCACGTTCCTTTAAAATTATCATCCTCGGGTATCTAATCCTTGCTCTGTATTTTAATTCACTCGGTGCAGCTTTCTTCTCCCTTGCTAGTTGTTGTTGTTCCTCGAACTCTCTTAGATCTTACTTGAGCACTTATTTATTTGCTTGTTAAGTTGACTTTGCTTATACATGTTACTACCGCAAGCGTGGAAAGATCAGTCTCATGAATGAAGTACATCAACAATGATCTACGTAATAGGATGAATGATAATTTTTTAAATGATTGTTTAGTTTGTTATATAGAGCGTAAGATATTTAAAACTATAAGTAATGATGCTATTATCTACCGTTTTCAATTTATGAAACTCGTCGAGGACAATTTTAAAGTGAATGATGGTTTTTGTAAATATAATATTAACGAAAAAGGGCCAAATATATCCCTCTAATATTATTTACTGTTCAAAGGTATCCTTCGTTATATTATCCGACCAAGTATACCCTTATCGTTAGGCAAAGTTTTATATTTGCCCTTACTTTAATGGATTGGACACGTAGAGGCGTTAAAATAGAAGCCCCAACTCGTTCGATTAAAAGCCCAACCCCATAAAAATAACCCGGTCCGACCTCCCCTTTCCCCGATTTCTACTCAAAGCTTCAAGTAAGCTTTAATGGAGTTTTAACTTTATTCTTCAAATTTCTTCCTCAAAATTGTTTGATACTCATGTTTCAAGCCCCAAACATCAATTTCCCAGCAGTTTTAAACATTATTTTGATCGTCATTTAAAGATCAAAACCACCAGAATTGAAGCTTTAAATTGGAGTCTTTAGCTCTCTTAACGGTTCCAAGTTATCTCAAAAGTAGCTAATTATAATTTTATAACCCAAGATATTAAGTTCAGATATTTTGAAGATCAAAGATTAGCTCCAAATCAAACCCGGACAACAAACAACTCCTAATTATTTTTTAAAAAATTCAAGCTTTAAAATCAACGAACCCAGGTAATGGTGTTCTTCAAAAGTTCTACTCCATATCATAGTGAATTTTCATCTCCACAAACACACAATCAACTGAATTTAATTCCCAATAAACAATAACATATATTTTTAACCTCAAATTTGAATAATATTTTTTCCAACCATAACTTCGATCTCCAAGCTAACCTAGCACTAGGTGCTTGTAATGTTCAATTCGCTTTCCGCCCAGCAGCCGCCAAATGATTCAAGCACATTAAAGCTTATTAGAATTTTCAGAGATGCTTGTCTCATCTCTCATCTTTACATCACCTTCAAAGCTGGTCTTCACGGTGGGATGCAATGTGATTTAGGATGTTTTAATAGGAAGGTTGAGGTCAAATCGGATCATTTGATATAATATGTGGTTGGCTTTTAATCGAATGGGTTGGGGCTTTATTTTAAAGCCTCCACGTGTCCGATCCATTAACAGAAGGGCAAATAAAAACTTTGCCTGATCCGAAACTCAATTGTGATATTTTTGGACTCAAAATACCGAAATACGTAAAAAATAACTTATTGACCAAACTATATAAAACGCGATTTTAAAAGCGCGGTTTAAAAATGCGATTTATATAAAACGCATTTTCAAACTACGTTTTACCTATTTTATAGGCTCGCCAATAACTCTTTTGTGCTTAACTGGAATAATAATAATTCAAATGGGTAAAACGCCCTTTTAAAAAGTGTTTTACTTCAAAAATTTTGAACTCCCCCCTGCCCCCGGATTGGGCATTACCTTATTTAAAAGCGTTAAGGGTTTTGTAAAAATTCATTCAAAAATATTCTCAACTCCTGATAAATTTTTTTTCTTATTAAATTCTCAAGCTTTTTTTTCATAATGTCTGAGGAGCGAAAAGTAGAATGTGTGGCCTCGCCAATGGGCAAGTTGTAACGACCCGGTCGGTCATTTTGGAATTTACGCCCCAATCCCCCATTAACTGCTTCCCCTAAGTTTATTTCTGCTATTTTGGTTTGCCGGGACATTCAGTGATAGGATTCGGAGTATTTTGGGACACTTAGTCCCCAAATGAGAGCTTAAGAGTTGAAAATGGTCCGTATTCAGAACAATGTGAAGACGACCTCGGAATGGAAATCTGATGGTTTCATTAGCTCCGTTAGGGGATTTCGGGGTTGGGAGCGTATTTGGAATATATTTTGGAGGTTCGTAGCTCATTTAGGCTTGAAATGCCGAAAATTGAATTTTTGAAGTTTCCGGTCCGATAGTGAGTTTTTTATCCGAGGGTCGGATTGGAATTTCGGAAGTTTTTGTAGCTCCGTCATGTCATTTGGGATGTGTGTGCAAAATTTCAGGTCATTCGGGCGAGGTTTGGTTAGGTTTTTGATCGAAAGTATGTTTGGTTGGAATTTGAAGTTCTTAGGCTTGAACCTTAGCTTAATTTGTGTTTCCGGCGTTGTTTTGGGTGATTTAAGAATTGGTATAAGTTTGAATGATGTTACGGGATATGTATGTAGGTTTGGTTGAGGTCCCAGGGGCCTCCGATGTGTTTCGGATGCTCAACGGGTCATTTCCTCCTATTTTTGAACTGCTGTTGCTGCTTCTGGTATGCCTTCATCGCGTTCGTGTTAAGTCCTTCGCGTTTGCGAAGGCTTATCTTGGCCACCTGGGCAATCCTTCTACGCGTTCGCGTTTAGAGCATCGTGTTCGCGAAGCTCTGCCTCCCCCTTCATCGCGTTCGCGTCCCTCATATCGCGTTCGCGTAGGGCAAATTTCTGGCCCCTTCTATTTTCTTCAACGCGTTCGCATTAACCTGTTCGCGTTCGCATAGCTTGCTGGGCCAGGCCTTCGCGTTTGCATCCTTCCTACACGATCGCGAAGGGCAATTTGGGGCCCTTATACTTTCCTTCTTCGCGAACGTGTGGTACCTGCCGCGTTCGCGATGCTTTAATGACCTGAACAATATTTAACTTTTCAAAAATAAGGTTTTGCCATTTTTAACTCAAGGTTTGGAGCTCAGATTTGGGAGCAATTTCAAGGGTTTTTCAAGGGCAATTACTGGGTAACGATTCTCTTCTCTCCTATGACTAAAACCCATTAATCTAATTGTGAATTCACCCTTTAATTTCGTATTCTTGAATGGAAAGTGGGTAAACTTCTTAGGCCTAACTATGGGGTTTTTAGGGGGCATTTGACCTTCGATTTGGGAGATTTTTATATGGTTAGACTCGTGAGAGTACGAGGGTTCTGAAAACGTGAAAATTATTCGATTCCGAGACGTTGGCTGGAGGGGAATTTTGGTCATTTTACCTATTTTCGCACCCTAGCTTTAAATTTAATAGTGGAATCAGTTGTTTGTAATATTATTTGCGATGTGTAATTGAATTGAATAGATTTGGGTCATTTGGAGTCGGATACTCGTGGCAAAGGCGCGGTTTCTAGTGATATTGAGCCGGTTCGAGGTAAGTGGCTTGCCTAACCTTGTGTGGGGGACCTTTCCCCTTAGGATTGTTTCTTGATATTTGAGTGCCTTGTACGTGAGGTGACGAGCGCGTACTTGAGCCGATTGATGAAAATCTGATTTTCACTCACGTTGTTAATATTTAGCTTTCTTTCTTACTTACCTTATCCTACTTGAAGATTTTACTTGTGTTAGACTAAGAAAGCATGTTTAACTGACTTAATTGCCTAAATGCTTAAGTTGTTTAACTATACTACGTAAAGCATGCTAGGCTAGTTCTATCTGCTGCTCTGTTTTTCGTACTTTATTCCTTGGTTTGTTTCTGGCTGTGATTGCGCATTTACATTGGGACTACGGATGTGGGATTCCGGTAGCTCCCCCCCCCTTGTTTGTTTACTTTGGGACTAAGGGTTCAATTCGCGGGAGATCCCCCTGCACTTTTATTTTGGAACTACGGGACGGTATCCCGGGAGATCCCCTGCACTTTTATTTTGGGACTACGGGACGGTATCCCGGGAGATCCCCTGCACTCTGATGATTGGGCTATGGGACGGTATCCCGGGAGCTCCTATGGTATTGCTACGAGAGTTGGACTACGGGACGGTATCCCGGGAGATCCTTTGGACAGTTGAGGAGAGGGCTACAGGACGGTATCCTGGGAGACCCTCGTTGGTATTTGAAATTTAGCTGTGTTTACTCCGTGTTTCTGCTCTATCCTTGTAGTTATTATTGCTCGTTGATTTGCCTTATTACGCTGCTGTGTTTATTAATTTTGTTAGATTTCCATACTGTTAATTATTATTACTGTATTATTTTTACCTCAGTAGGGCCCTGACCTTTCCTCGTCACTACCCAACCGAGGTTAGGCTTGGCACTTACTGAGTACCGTTGTGGTGTACTCATGCCCTTCCTGCGCATGTTTTTCATGTGCAAATCATCCGGGTACCTCCACTCAGGCACATTATCAGTGAGGCAGGAGGATCACAGAGACTTTGAGGTAGTTCTGCTGCATCCGCAGACCGACGAGTCTCCCTCTTACTCTACCATTAGTACTTAATCTTCTTTCCTCTGGTTGTTAGACATTCTGATGTTGGGAGCCTTTACTGTACATTTCTATAGCCTGTGTTGCCCGTGAGTTTTCGGGTATTTGGGGATTTTAGTAGACTTGTGTAATGAGTTTTACATGCCGAGCGGCATACAGTACAGATTTCTTCAGTTATTTAATTTGGTTTATTCTGTTTTTCCGCAATTATTATATTTTCCGCAATATTTGGCTTACCTGGTCGTGGGGACTAGGTGCCATCACGACATATTCACAATCGGTGAACTAGGGTCGTGACACAAGTGGAATGTGTGTGTCTCCGGTCGCCACCGCTCCATTAGGGCCGTGACCAAAGACCAATCGAGCTGCAGCCGTCCGATCTCCAAAATCCTGTAGAAGCCTGTATCCCGCAGGCGTCTGACTACACGGAGATGGAGAACTTTACCCTTCAGAAAGTCCTGCATGTCGTTCACTCTCCTGATGCGGAGAGTCTGCGCCAGTAACATCCCTCCCATATGTGGGCGGACCTATGGTCGCCCTGTAACGATAGTAGCTCATCGCTGGAAGGTCCGGAATGAATATGTGGCATCTCCATGCCGTCTACTGTAAATTAGACAACATTAATTACATGTTAGTTTTATAATTTTATATGTTTGTTTGTAAATTAAATAATTAATTTTTATAATTATACAATATTTATGTATTCACATAAAGGTTCCAGGCTCAATATTTGAGACCAAGTAGCACCAAGATATCCTGAATTCTTATATGTGTTAGTTTTCTTATTTTACATGTTTGTTTTATAATTTTATATTTTTGTTTGTAAATTAAATAATTAATTTTTATAATTATATAATATTTAAGCATTAAATATTCACATATGGGTTCCATACTTGATATTTGAGGCCCAGTAGCACCAAGATATCCTGAATTCTTGTATGTGTTAGTTTTATAATTTTATATGTTTGTTTGCAAAGTAAATAATTAATTTTTATATTTATATAATATTTAATTATTAAATATTCACATATGAGTTCCAAGCTCGATATTTGAGACCAGTAGCACCAAGATATCCTTAATTCTTGTATGTGTTAGTTTTATTATTTTATATGTTTGTTTGTAAATTAAATAGTTAATTTTTTTAATTATAAAATATTCAATTATTAAATATTCACTTATGGTTTCTAGGCTCGATATTTGCGGCCCAGTAGCACCAAGATATCCGAAAAATATTGTTCTTTTCTCATGTTATTTTCTTACGAACATTGATTATAATTTGATAGAGTTTGTGTTTGATCTATCAATTATTTTGATATATTTTTGAGTATAAGATATACTTAAACTATAGGGATACTACGCTAAAGGGCATTACATTTTATTACGCTAAACGACAATACATTTTACTATCCTAAAAGGGCACTATATTACTAGTCTTTAAGCAAATAAATAATATAAACCAGATAAAAATAACAAATACATTTAATCACAAAACATTCACGAAAATGCATATACAATAGTAAAAAAAACTTATTTACATTTTTTTTAACAAATAAATGATTTCTCAATTTTTACATATTTTTTTTATCACTAACATCTAAGCCCGGATAAAATAACATACCAGTTTAATCGCAAAAAATGTACAAAATAACATAGAACACATGTAAAACAACTAATATGCAATTTTTATACAAGTTTGGACAAAAATTAAATCGGAATACCACGATTTATATTTTTTGGAAAGTTGAAAAATTGAAGATTTGAGTCCGAAACGAGCAACCCACAACAAGAGAAGGCCTTAACTAGGATGTGCGACCAACACTCTTTACTTTTTGTGGGACGGATGGGTTCCACTCGAGTTTTTTAGGTCTTTAATTTTTATATTTATACAATATCTAATTATTAAATATTCATATATGGGTTCCAGGCTCGATATTTGAGACCCAGTAGCACCAAGATATTCTGAATTCTTGTATGTGTTAGTTTTATTATTTTATATGTTTATTTGTAAATTAAATATTTAATATTTAAATATTCACATATGGGTTCCAGACTCGTATTGGAAATAGCCTCTCTACTCCTCCGGAGTAGGGGTAAGGTCCGCGTACACACTACCCTCCCCAGACCCCACTTTGTGGGATTTCACTGGGATGTTGTTGTTGTTTGTTGTTCCAGACTCGATATTTGCGGCCCAGTAGCACCAAGATATCCGAAAAATATTGTTCTTTTCTCATGTTATTTCTTACGAACATTGATTATAATTGGATAGAGTTTGTGTTTGATCTATCAATTATTTTGATGTATTTTTGAGTATAAGATATACTTAAACTATAGGGATACTACGCTAAAAGGCACTACATTTTATTACACTAAAAGGCAATACATTTTACTACCCTAAAAGGGCACTATATTACTAGTCTTTAAGCAAATAAATAATATAAACCAGATAAAAACAACAAATACATTTAATCACAAAACATTCACGAAAATACATATACAACAGTTAAAAAAACTTATTTACATTTTTTTTAACAAATAAATGATTTCTCAATTTTTACATATTCTTTTATCACTAATATCTAAGCCCGGATAAAAATAACATACCAGTTTAATTGCAAAAACGCACAAAACGATATAGAACACATGTAAAACAACTAATATGCAATTTTTATACGAGTTTGGACAAAAACTAAATCGGAATACCACGATTTATGTTTTTTGAAAAGTTAAAAAATTGAAGATTTGAGTCCGAAACGAGCAACCCACAACGAGAGAAGGCCTTAGCTAGGATGTGCGACAAACACTCTTTACTTTTTGTGGGACGGGTAGGGTCCACTCGAGTTCTTTGGGTCGTTGGGTTGGGGGG
>MU738865.1:42651-76469 GCA_026770625.1 Nicotiana glauca | reverse complement strand
GAATCATCCATGCGACGCAGGCACACATACAGTACATGCTCAATCAGTCACATAAAGACTTATCAGAAAATATTTATTCAAATAAAACCAATTCTCCTTTAACAATTTAGGAAATGAAGTTTAATTTTTTTAGAAATTTACTTACTAATTCGATGTGAGTTAAGCAGTTCAAGCTACAATGCGTTCTCAATTAATCCACGTATACATGCTTTTGAGTTCTAACTACCCGGACAATAGCATAATAGTAGCTACGCACGGACTCTCGTCACCTCGTGCGTGTGTAGCCCCCATAAATAGGAGCACATAACCATTTTTACTCACCTATGGGGTAATTCCCCCTCACAGAATTAGAAAGGAGACTCACCTCGCTCCGAAGACTCGAAATCGGCATTCTACATCCCATCCCCAGCAGAGTCGCCAGAGCTGTCACACCTCCTTTTTACTACCGCACCCCGCGAAGGGTATGATAAAGGGAGTTTTTCCAATTAAAGGACAATCGAAACGGGATTCGTTTATTAAGAGATTCAGAGTCGCCACTTGGAAGATTTATGGTATCCTCAAGTCACCGGTTTGAATCCCGAATCGAGGAAAGGATTGACTCTGTATTACAGTCCGTGAACCAGAAATTCGGATTAGGAATTCTGTTAACCCGGGAGAAGGTGTTAGGCATTTCCGAATTCCGTGGTTCTAGCACGGTCGCTCAACTGTTATATTTGGCTAAATTATCTGATTTTAATATATGTTGAACCTGTGTGCAAATTCAGAGTTCGACATCGTCTATGTGACGAGGACGGCCATGAAAACCCAAGCATTGGCCGATCACTTAGCTGAGAATCCCGTTGATGAGGAATACGAGCCCTTGAGGACGTATTTTCCTGATGAAGAAGTGATGCATATAGATGAGTTGGAATTGACTGATGAACCAGGGTGGAAGCTTTTCTTTGACGGAGCTGCAAATGCAAAGGGAGTTGGAATAGGAGCGGTACTTATCTCTGAAATAGGACATCATTATCCTGTTACGGCTCAGCTACGTTTCATTTGTACCAACAATATGGCTGAGTATGAGGCATGCATTTTAGGGTTACGATTGGCCACAGACATGAATGTCCAGGACGTCTTGGTGTTGGGAGACTCAGACCTCCTGGTGCATCAGATTCAAGGTGAATGGGAAACACGGGATTTGAAGCTTATACTATATCGACAATGTTTGCATGATCTGAGCAAGCGATTTTGATCAGTGGAGTTCATACATATCCCAAGAGTTCATAATGAGGTTGCCGATGCTTGGCCACCTTAGCATCGATGTTGCACCACCCAGACAAAATGCATGTAGACCCATTGCATATTCAGGTTCATGATCAACACGCTTATTGTAACATGATAGAGGAAGAAATGGACAACGAGCCATGGTTCTATGATGTCAAGGAATACCTCAGGATGGGGATATACCCGGAGCAGGCCACCGGAGATCAAAAGAGAGCCATTCGGCGATTGGCCAATGGATTTTTCCTCAGTGGAGGAGTGTTGTACAAAAGAACACCAAATTTGGGATTGCTGAGATGTGTAGATGCCGGTCAAGCCACGACAGTGATAACAGAGGTACATGCCGGAGTCTGTGGGCCCCATATGAGCAGATATGTATTGGCGAAGAAGATTCTCCGAGAAGGGTATTATTGGATCACTATGGAGCGCGATTGTATCAGTTTCGTGCGAAAATGCCATCAGTGTCAGATACACGGAGATCTGATTCATTCTCCGCCGACAGAATTACATACAATGTCAGCACCATGGCCATTTGTTGCATGGGGCATCGATGTCATTGGACCTATTGAGCCGGCAGCTTCCAACAGTCATAGGTTCATTCTGGTAACCATCGACTATTTCACTAAGTGGGTTGAGGCTAAAACCTTCAAGTCAGTAACCAAAAAGGCAGTGGTGGATTCTGTTCATTCCCATATCATCTGTAGATTTTGGATCCCAAAGGTGATCATCACGGACAATGGTGCTAATCTTAACAGTAGTTTGATGAAAGAAGTATGTCAACAGTTCAAGATTACGCACCGTAATTCCACCCCGTATCGTCCCAAGGCGAATGGCGCGGTTGGGGCAGCCAACAAGAACATAAAGAAGATATTGAGGAAGATGGTAGAAGGGTCCAGGCAATGACATGAAAAGTTACCATTTGCACTGTTGGGTTATCGCACTACTGTGCGTACTTCAGTGGGTGCAACTCCTTATTCGTTAGTATACGGAACTGAAGCAGTGATACCAACAGAGGTTGAAATTTCGTCTCTCCGGATTATCGCTGAGGCTGGGATTGATGATGATGAATGGGTCAAAGCCCGATTGGAGCAGTTGAGATTGATTGATGAAAAGAGATTGGCAGCAGTATGCCATGGCCAATTATATCAAAAGAGGATGGGAAGAGCATATAACAAGAAGGTGCGTCCCAGGAAATTTGAAGTGGAACAGCAGGTGCTGAAACGAATCCTGCCACATCAGGCCGAAGCAAAGGGCAAGTTTGCCCCGAATTGGCAAGGGCTGTTTATTGTGACCAGGGTGTTATCCAATGGTGCTCTATGTCTGACAGATGTCGAGGGAAGATGTATCGACATGACTATCAATTCTGACGCAGTCAAAAGATATTATGTGTAATTTCTTTGATTGTAATTGTTGTGTATTTGTTTGTTTGTTTGTTTGTTTGTTTGTACTTGGCATTTATCGGAGAATGAAATGACGGAGGCAACTTTTTCTACTATCCAAACTCTTTAACCTTTGCTTCCCCCTTTGAGCCTTATTTATTCTTTCATACCCCTATCTTGGAATCATTAATGAAATGAAAAAAACAGAAGAAAAAGAAAAGAGAAAAAGAAAGAAAAAGAAAAAGTCACAAGAAAAACAAAGGAATCAAGTGAACTATGTTCGACCTGATTCCTCAAAGAAGATACGTAGGCGCCTCACGGCTCGGTCATAGTGTCACAAAAATCAAAACATCCCCTAAGCAAGAAAACTGGGGCAGAAGTTATGTTTTAAATTTTGGGAAAAGTTTGATTCCAAGAGTTGTAATGTTTTACCCATTAAAGTTATTTTGAATCTTTTGACATCCTTTTACCCCCACACAAAAACCCATATTGATGTCCAAAAAAGACCTCCTGATCAGTATCCGAGAGGTGCCGAGTCAGGCAGATGAAAGCCGGG
Source organism: Nicotiana glauca (assembly GCA_026770625.1). Classification (NCBI taxonomy): domain Eukaryota; kingdom Viridiplantae; phylum Streptophyta; class Magnoliopsida; order Solanales; family Solanaceae; genus Nicotiana; species Nicotiana glauca. The sequence continues at coordinate 73,271 of MU738865.1, read as the reverse complement.
AATAACACACTGATCCCCGACTGAATAAGGATCATGAGCTGAAGGAATTAATGGCCAAAAGAATCCCCCAGTAGAGAGAGTCTTATTGGTAACACTCCAATCCCCAGATGAGAAAGAAATATAATGAGAGAGTCTTATCGGTGAAAACCTTCATAGGCACCATAAGGCGACGTAAGCTGAGAGAAACAAAATGAGAGAGTCTTATGGGGAAAACCTTCACAAGCACCCTAAGGCGACGAGAGTCGAGAGAAATGAGAGAGTCTTATTAGTGAAAACCTTTCGAAGGGCACTATGAGGCGACAAGATAAGATTGACAGAAAGGATCCATCAAAGCACCAAGCAGTGCAAAAATGTGATTCGGCAAAAGAACCGGGCGCCTGTTTATCCCCGGCAAAATGAGACCATCAGAAAGATTGATTAATAAATGGAATGGGTTGGTTAGATCCAGAATGCACTTCATAATCGTTAGGATTGGTTATACCATTTAGATACGTTCTTTTCCTTTTTCTTCTCCCCAGCATTTGTTCAGAAAGACTTCTTCTTTTCTATCTTTTCAAGTCATCACTTTTCATTTCTTTGTTTTAAAAACTTTTTCTCCAGCAGTTTGTTTTTAGAAAGATTTTTTTTTAGCTTACTACCAGTTGCCAAAATGGAAAGCAAGATGCGAACAGGATAGGCCAAAGATAAGGCAATAAAACGGAAAAGACGTTTGTTGCAAGACCAAATGATGAATTGGTTTGGAGTGTCAGGGAAAGTATGGAGAAAAGCAGAAAAACAATAGTTGAGAAATTTGTGAATAACAATCGTCGGGAAGAAGGAGCATCCCCGGCAAATTTTCGACCCAGTTCCAAGAGGGTCAGGCAACATAGAGCGGGGAAGGAAGAAAAAGAGAAACCATCCTCAGCGGTAATATCATCCCCAGCAAAGTTTTGGTGGTGTAATGGAAACGCAGAGCAGGGAAGGAGAAAAGGAGAACCATCCCCAACAGGAGCATCACAACCAACCACCGCGTTTTAAACCAACAAGTTTTCTTTGATTTGAAACAGGAAAAAGGAAATGGCAGTGATGGAAAGGCATGCCACGTGGAAGATTATTAAATTGGGGCAACTGGAAGTCAGGTATCCACTTGGGAAAGAAGCCAGATAACACAAGGGAAGTGGTCTTTGAACCAGTATTATCCCTAGTAGTGTTGAAAGAAGGAAAACAAGTTTTAATGAAGGAAGCTGTATCCAGTGTAATTCCCAGTAGCTTTTGAAAAAATGAAGGGCCAGTTTTGAAGGAAGGAAAATTCCCCCAGCAGTGTTATCCCCAGCAGTTAAAAGGGATGCAACACAATAAGAAGGAAATGGTTGCAAAGAGGAACAATGGCAACACGAGTGTAGTTTTGAAGTTATTGAAGTCGGGAGCCCGCCCGTAAAACGGAGGCGTTACCTTCATATTTTTGTTGAAGTCAGGTACCCACTTGAGGAAGAAGGAAGATAACACAAGTTCTAAGGGAATGAGGAAAGCATCCCCAGCAAGAAGGTCACCACCGACCATCATTTTCAAAAATTGATGAAATTCTCTTTGATTTAAGACAGGGACGGAAACTATGTCCATATCAAGATCTCTATGTCATATAAAGCCCTTTGTGCTGCATCAATCTTCGTAATTACACAATCAAGCACCATATGTCAGGCTTATCCACCTTCAAATAGGACGTATCAGGTTCATCCGCCTTCGAATAGGATATTTTAGGTTCATCCGCCTTCGAATAGGATATTTTAGGTTCATCCGCCTTCGAATAGGATATTTTAGGTTCATTCGCCTTCGAATAGGATATTTTGGGTTCATCCGCCCTTGAATAGGATATTTTGGGTTCATCCGCCTTCGAATAAGATATTTTGGGTTCATCCGCCCTCGAATAGGATATTTTGGGTTCATCCGCCCTCGAATACGATATTTTGGGTTCATCCGCCCTCGAACAGGATATTTTGGGTTCATACTCCCTCGAACGGGATATTTGGGTTCATCCGCCCTCGAATAGAATATTTTGGGTTCATCCGCCCTCGAATAGGATATTTTGGGTTCATCCGTCCTCGAATAGAATATTTTGGGTTCATCCGCCCTCGAATAGGATATTTTGGGTTCATCTGCCCTCTAATAGGATATTTTGGGTTCATCCTCGAATAGGATATTTCGGGTTCTTCCGCCCTCGAATAGGATATTTTGGGTTCATCCGCCCTCGAATAGGATATGTTGGGTTCATCCACCCTCAAATAGGATATTTCGGGTCTATCCGCCCTTAAATAGGATATTTCGGTTCTATCCGCCCTCAAATAGGATATTTTGAATTTAATCCTTTCTCAAAAGGACATTTAATTTATTTCGACCTGAGTGGTCCTGCTTGTATAAACATTGCCAAAATATATATTTCATAAATCATTGCCAAATAAATTTTATTTTTAAGTTTTTGTTGAAGTCAGGAGCCCACCTGAAGAGAGGAATACATTTCAAGTTAAAGTCAGTAAAGCAAAGGATCACAACAAGTTCCCCAGCATAAATTCAAGTTCAGTAATCAAAAGGGAGGCAACAGTGTTCAGAAGAAGGCAGTTCAGGCTTCGAAGAAAAATAATTCGAAGCTCACAAGAAGGAAATAAGCAGTCCAAGTTCGGAAATCAAGAGAAGCCGACGAGTAATGAAGAAACAACAGAGGAAGCAAGTCAACAATAAAACAAGGCGACAAAAGCAAGCCTGAGGATCTAGATAAGATTTTGTAATTCATAGACTAGTTTAGTATAGCTTCTTATTTTTTGTTTAACACGGTATAATAAGGAGGTCGGTAAGCAGTAGTAGCAGCAGCAACAGCAGTAACAGCAAAAGCACAGTTCCACGTTAGTCCCAACTACCAAAACTTCCCGAACTACATTGACCTGATTCCCTTTAAGCCAGGGATATGTAGGAAACCTTTTGAAGCAAAGGTTCGGTCAAATCGTTTCAAAAAAGATGCTTCACACGGAGTACTCAAACGGGCAAAAATCGCTCATATCCGCTCACTTTATCTTTGCACGAAAACTCTTCGTGTTTCCGGGCAAAGAGGGGCAGCTATGAGCACGTGATTTTTGCCCTATATTAAAATCACTCCCAAAAAATTCAAAAAAATAAAATAATTTCGTTTGTTTACAATTGTTCTGAATTTTGTGTTATTTTTCTTGTATTGTTTGCATTCGTTCGTGCATGTTTATTTGCTTAAATTAATGAAAATACAAAAAGTATGTTGCATTTGCATTTAGGATTTAATTTTACAATTAAGAGTAATTAAGTTTGTTTTACAAAAATAAAAAAATTACAAAAAAAATAATGTACTTTGCATTTTTAGCATTTAATATCTAAATTGTGTGATTTTATGTCTAATCGGTGTCTAATTTTGTGTGATAATTGTTAGTAGATGTTAATTAGTATTTTGGCAAGTTAATTTAGTTCCATGATTTAATTCAAGATTTTTAGAATTTTAGTTTTATTAGGAAATAAAAGAAAAGAGAACAAAAATGAGAAAATAAAAAATTGGGCTAGTTTTGATTTTAGCAGCCCAAATAAAACCAGCCCAAGACTCACCCCAGTCCGGTCCGTCCCAGGTGCACGTCGAAACGATGTCGTTTTGGCACGCAAAATTTGAACCGTTGATTTAAATTGATCAACGGTCCAGATTGTCCACCCTGACCCATTATCGACCCAAGACCCAAACCAGTCTAGCCCCACCCAGAAACCAAACGACCCCGTTTTATTAAGGAATTAATCACAGCCGTTGGATTTCCATCATCCAATGGCTCTAATTAATTCCTTAATTTTAATATACCTAAAATCTAACCCTTACCCCCTCTCAAACCAAACCCCCCCATAACCTTAGAGACGCTCCTGTGTAATACCACCGCCCGCCGGAAATTGCCCACAGCGGCGGGCAACCTCCAAACAGCCTCATCTTCACACCACAGCTTCCCCTCAACCTCCCCGCTCCAATCCCGTGTCCACCTTCCTTCGAATCTAACCCGGTGGCCTCGAATATTGATTTTTAGTTAAGAACCCTTGTCGCCGCCACAAAATCCCCGGTGGCGGTGCCACATCCAAACCACCCCACACTCACACCCTTTGACCACTAGACCACCCTCCTTCCAAATACACACCTGGTTTTCCTCAAATGTTGGCCTAGATCCTCGAATTTTAAATCTAAGATGAACTTTAAAATCCCAAAAATGGGCGAGTGAAAATATTGTCAACGGATTGGGTCTATTTGGACTTTATTCGTGTATTTTCTCTTGATTAAGAATGTGATTTGTTTCTCTAAATGTTCGATTCATCAATTAACTCACTGTTAATGACAATCAGTCATAGGTTTGATTTTGGATGCTTTCTAGTTAGAATTGATTATGATAAACTGTAGAGCTGATTAGAAAGGGTTCAATTGAGATTTGAAAAGGATTACTAGTGGTTTTGACACCCTGTTTGTGCACTCTCAATGTCGGAAATCAGAGGCATGATGGGGTTAATGATAAAAGTGGCAACTGCACATGGGAATGGGTAGTGGAACCTGATGTACAATAGGATAGGCACTACATTTTGAACTTCAGGTGATTTAAAAATAGAAAAACCATGCCTAGACAATCCTAAGTGGAAATGACAGCCATGAGGACTGTTTTTTTTAAAACCTAGGCAGCCTGTCTTTGGACAGGAGTAGTTCTCACTTTCTAATAAGCCTATAAAAATGAGACCTGAGAGAGATTCTAGAGAGGAGGATTTTGAGTTTGAAAAGAGATTCTGCATCATTTTTTGAGAGTAGAATATCAGTTTGTAGACAATCAGTTTTCTTTTTGAGAGTTGAGGAAAAACAAAATAAAAAAGAGGGCACAGAAATATAAAAGTACAGAGTGAGTATAAAAATAGAGAGAAAAAAAAAAGAGAGCTTTTTGATATTCCGAAAAGAAAAAATACATAGAGAGACTCTGAAAACTAGACATTGAGTTTAAGAAATTTTCAACTTGAAAACACACCGAAAATACACAAGGATACACAGAGAGAAATAGAGTAATACATTCAAATACTGAAAAAGAATACCAATTTTACTGTTTCATTGAGTTTTAAGTTGTTCGAAGTTGGTGTTAGCTGGTTGAATTGCATTACTCTGATTTTGGGGCTGGGAATTTACTGTTCCATTGGAGTTGAAATTGATTCTGTGGTTCATCACTACTGTTCTATTGCTGCTGTCAATTTCTGCTGAAATACAAACCGCTGATCTTTCATTGTTCATCTGTTTCCTTCAATTCTAGGTACATGTCCTTGATCTAAACATGTAAAACTGATAATGAAGTGATTTATGGAAGAGGAATGAAGATTATACTTTCATGTTGAGCTTGTTCTTAGTTCATGTCATCGATTTGTTTTTCCAATATGCTTAATGTGAATTTTTGTTTACAAACTTTGAGTTTAGATTGGTATTTGTAATGAGGCTGCTGTTAAGGTTAACGATTACCATATGTTAGGCTTATTAGGTTAACAGATTGAACTATTGGTAAATGTATTAGTAGCTTTAGATCTGTGAAATACTGTGGAATCCCCAAGATCATGTTGCTAAGTTACTGTAATTAACATGGAATGTGTAATTAGGAGGGGATTATGAAGAATTGACATGGTAAAGGTAGCAGATTTGCTGCTGTCTGGACTCGATGTCGAGTCTGGTCCTCTGTTTTTGAGCTTGAATACACCTAGGTTCTCCAGCTTATACTGGGCTTGGTTTTGTGCTAACATATTTCTTTCCAACTGGCCCTGTGATAGTTCAGCTCTTTATTAGTTTGATTTTGGTCCTTTGTGATAAACAGAATTGGTTGTCTTCTCTAATAATAATAGGTAGATGTTAATTTCAGTAAATTTTCCTGTTTTGTTTTTTTGCATCACTATAATCTAGATATTCTATGGTCTGGATCTACTGCATCGCTATTCAAGTGTATATTTTCTCCAGTTAGTATTATTCCCTTATTGAATTGATATAGTGAATGTTTGGAAAACTGCTATGTCAAAAGCTTTTGAATTCGATCAGGTAAATGGGTATAAGCTTCTTAAGTCTAGTCTTTTAACGCACATAACTCTATCTAGTCTAATCGTTAAGTATTCTTGCGTTTGCTTACATTTCCATAAATAATTTCCTATATTTTTCCACAAATAAAGTTCATAATCACATGCCTTTCAACCTATTTTCAAAGCCGTTTAGTTAAATAATTCATAAACCTTGTAGTTTGTTGCAGTGTAGTACAATCCTTCAAAAATAGAATTGAGGGGCGCTATGCCAAATAAAAATGACAATTGCGTAGCCCTCGTTTTAAATTAATTTTTGATTCGATCCTTAGAATTTGAGGCGTGCCGTTTAGCGAATTTCATGGCCTTCCCCAAAGATAATAATGCGTTAGTTTCTTTAGGCGCGTTTTTAACAATCTTACCTTCTTAAATACGGGTGCACATTTATAAGACCCAAATCCAAATCTCAACGAAGTCGCAATGTGTAAAAAAACCACGGGTGTACTGGTGCAACGGGGTTCGAGATATATTTTCACGATGTTGCAATTCTTATTCTCATTAAAAAATAATAATAATAAAAGTGGTGAAGAGTTAAAATTTGCACACAGGTTCAACATATATTAAAATCAGATAATTTAGCCAAATATAAGAGTTGAGCGACCGTGCTAGAACCACGGAATTCGGGAATGCCTAACACCTTCTCCCGAATTAACAGAATTCCTTATCCGGATTTCTGGTTCGCGGACTGTAATACAGATTCAATCCTTTCCTCGATTCGGGATTCAAACCGGTGACTTGAGGACACCATAAATCTCCCAAATGGCGACTCTGAATCTCTTAATAAATGAATCCCGTTTCGATTGTCCTTTAATTGGAAAAAACTCCCTTTATCATACCCTTCGCGGGGTGCGGTAGTAAAAAGGAGGTGTGACACTCTCCAGCTATCATAAATCTCTCTCAAGCAATTATGATAATTTACTAGACGCACTCTCTCAATCTACGCTAGCTAGATTCGCATTACAGTTTACTTAGATTGCACCCGAGGCATCGTTATCTATAATCCAACCTCTAAACCCTCGGTTATGACTCTCGTCTATACTCCGGGAGTGATGTTGTTCAAACAGCTACCTAAATATGCAATCTCTCTCAAGTATATACATAATAAATAGGCACAGCTAATTGAGAGTCATTCAATCAACTACAACAAGAATGTAGTTGAAAAAATAGAGATTAACAATCAATCAAAACTATGTTAATATCACAATAAATTCATCCCCAACAGGTTCCACCAAAACCTTAGATTAGAAAAGTTAGCTACTCATGAAAATAACAAAAATCACAAAAGAATTCATATTCAAAGGTAAAAGAACAAAGAAGAAGATTAAAGATTGATGCCTAATGATCCTCCTTGCCTCTTGCCCTTCCTTATGATGTTTTTCACTTCCAAAACTCATTCTCTTCCTTTCTTGGCCAGCTTCCGTCATTTAATATAGGGATTAGGGCTTAAAATCCTGTATTTTGCACTTTGATCCCTGAATTTTACGCGTCCTGCCGCGGTTACGCCAGGACCGCGGCCAGAGTGGCCTTCAAAATTTGCAGCAGTGTTCTGCCGCGGTCCTACCACGGTTACGCCCTGTTCCATGTGGAATTTGGAAAAATGTAAAAGATTAAAGTTGTAGCCCTTTGAGTTATCTTTCCAACTATATATTGTGGAGTATAAATGTTGTTCGGATAAAAAGGTTATGTCTATTTTACTATACAGTGCGCAACATGCCTCCTCGAGTCTTCGTTCGTACTTAATTATCAAATTTGATCCCCGAATACGATCGCAGAGTAATTCCTTGGGCTTTTACTCATATTTCAAAGCTCCAAATCACTTGAATTCATTACATAACATCTATATAGCTCGAAATCACTCCTATAAGGCATAAAATACACCGTTAGTGCAAAACACTAGCGATTAAAGCGCAAACTCAACTAAAGTGCAGTAAATTAGAGTGTAATAAGCGACTAAAATATGCAATTATAGCCTATCATCAACACCCCACACTTAAACCATTGCTCGTCTCGAGCAATCAAACTATATTTTTTTTATAGACACAACCTTTTTAAACAATTCTCCTAACTCATCACACCAAGAGTATTTAAAATAGACTAAGCCCAAAAGTGTAACATCTTCACCTCAAGATTTGACTCACAAGTACCACGCATTATTCACAACTCACCTACTTACTCTAACATAGAGGTCACTGACATTACCTTTCCTTCATGAATCAAGTGCCCTCACACAACAAAAGAGAGTAGTTCCACACAATAAAATTTAAGAACACTTAGGAACTCAAGATAGAAAGAATTCACTCACTCTTAGAAATAACATTCATATGCCTCAAAAGATCACCATAAGCTTGCCCGTAATGTACTACTCCACTAATCGAGTTCATTCAATCTTGGATCAATTAGGACTTTATTTGGTTGTAATGTAGGCTACGGGATGGGTATGATACATTTAGATATAAGAGTGACTACACCTCCTTAAGCACTTTAATACATACATTTTAATATTTAAACCCCATACTTATGTCAAACCAAAATTTCACCTTCACATCAATATAAATTACTCCATTCTTCTTTAAGCACACTTACGTCAAGAGCCACCATTTATCAAGGAATTTTTTTTTCACAACAATCCAACTATATTTTTTTTCCAATTCAAGTGGCTCTTACTTTTTCAAAATAGTGCACCTTTCTCCTTATTCAATTAATTTCACTCAAAAGCCAAACCAACCACCCACACTTTAACTTTTACAAAGTTCATAACAATCAAGTGCTTATAAGAGGTGAAAAGGTTCAAATATATGGTTAGTTCAAACAAATGGGTAAGGCTTGTAATTTGGTTGCCAAAGAAAAAGGATTATATGCTCAAAGAGATTAACTACGATACATAGCAATTAGATGGGTAAAATATACATATCTGGCTCAACAAGAAAACACCTATATCACTTCCAAGACTATTATTTCGCTTTGCAAACACACATGGAAAGTTATAGTCATTAAATGCAATGCACTGAATAATGCAAAACCATACACACACATGGCACATAACTCACTCAGGATTGGATTCATAGATATTCTAGTCAAAGTAATTAAGCAAAGTTAAGATAATACAATTTAAGGTACTTCTACAAGAGTCAAAAACTGAGCATAAACGTCACAACCAAAGTACTCACTATTCTCAAGGCATAACCAAGTCAAGAGGTATTGCTTCAATTCAAAGCACAACACAATGGCTCCTATTCCTAAAAAAAATAACTACACCCGGTTCAAATAAAACCCTTGGAAAAGAATCGTGGCCTAAAGAAAAACCAAGGGGGATTTACTACACTACCTAAAAAAAAACAAAAAAATCTTTTTGATATTTTCTTTAGACTTACTTCCCTCAAGAAAATTGTCTAATAGATCCATCGTCGAAAAAAGTCCAATCTTTTCTTTTTTTCTAAAAAAATGATTCAATTAAACTAATACAACTAAAATAACATAGAAAGTCACCCAGACAATCTCCTCACCCCACACTTAAAATTGTGCATTATCCCCAATGCACACCATACTACTAAGAGAGTAAAAGAAACTCCCTGGTAGGCCAAAGGCCGAAGCACTAGCAACTCATGGGGTATTCAGACTTCTCCCAGGCTTGGTCCTTCGTGCACACTAGTTCCAACCATTTGATTTGCTATTGCATCCTTCCAATACTTTTGCTTTTCATGCTCCTAGAAAAATAAAAAAATGGCACTACAAAAATAATATAATAAATAAAATAAAGTAATAAAGTCGGGTTTCCTCCCAACAAGCGCTTGATTTAACGTCGCGGCACGACGCAAATCACTTTTTGCCTCCATCTTGACCTTATGAGTTGAACCCCAAGTTTTTATTCACGCTTATGATTATGGTCATGGGGCGGTGGAACGAATCTAACTGGCCCAAGGAAATATTGTAATATTCTGCACTCATTGGCCTTTGTATGAGGTATGTAATCCTGACATTCTGGCAAGAAGAATTCCAGAATATATGCACCGTGTTCCTCATTCCTTGACTCTTCAATTGGTTCAGATGACTCTATTTCCATATCATTATCCAAACATATTATGGAAAAATGCTTGGAGTGTGGACCAATGCGCTCAAACACATGAACTTCAGGATTTTCAACATCCTCAACATCAATGATACTAGAGTCAACAAAATTTGTATCCTCAATGTCCTTGGCTGACTCTAGTCTCACTTCTTCAACATTGACATCCTCAAATTGTAGTTGTCTAGGTTGTTGATGTTTTACTCTGACCTCCTCAATTAACACCTCAAATTCATGCTCTTCTTGGCTACTATCCTCAATATTGGCTTGTTGAGCATTAAAAGCTCCAACTTGACTCAATTGAGCCTCCAACTTGCGAATAGTTGGCTCTTGCCTTTCTATGTGCAATTGTTTCTGATTGTTTTGTTCCAGAAGGCACTTTAACATATCCCTAATCTCCTTCAGGTCTGCATCCCCAGGTTCTTTGTTCCTATTAACTTCACAAGAAAAGGTAGAACCATCATAGTATGGGGTTGGGGGAAGATAAGAAATATAAGAACAACCATAAAAGTGACCATTTTTACCACAACACACATCACACATATTCCACAAAAAAGATTGAGGTGATGCACATAACTCGCTCTCAGGAACGTTTTGAAAATTTTTCCACAGGTGGTTTCCTTCATAATATGTATGGAGATCAATAGTAGAATTATCTACACCTAAATTCCCATAATTTCAAGATGTCATGTTTCTCACATCAATAGTTATTAAAAAAAAAAAAAAACAAAATAAAAAATAAAACAAAATAAAAGTTCAAACTTGAACCCTAGCAATATATACAGCTACAACTACACCATTAGTTCCCCGGCAACGGCGCCAAAATTTGATCACGCCCAACTCTAGTCCTAAAAAGGATAAGCGGTCGCTGCAAATATAATCCGGTCTAAAAGTCCGGAGTAGAATCCCACAGAGAACTAAGGCTTAGCTGTAGCTGTTTAATATCACTAAGAAGACAAGATTGAAAATAAATAAACAGGTGAAAACTAACTATGCTTGAATTGTAAATAATTGGAATAAAAGTCTAAGGTAATGGTTTCCCCCGTTGTTGATTTCCTTGGTTGTATGCTTCTTATAGCGTTGACTTAGTTGCCTCTATCAATCATGAACTCTCCAGCTATCATAAATCTCTCTCAAGCAATTATGATAATTTACTAGACGCACTCTCTCAAGCTACGCTAGCTAGATTCGCATTACAGTTCACTTAGATTGCACCCGAGGTATCGTTATCTCTAATCCAACCTCTAAACCCTCGGTTATGACGCTCGTCTATACTTTAGGAGTGATGTTGTTAAAACAACTACCTAAATATGCAATCTCTCTAAAGTAGATACATAATAAATAGGCACAGCTAATTGAGGGCCCTTCAATCAACTACAACAAGAATGCAGTTGAACAAATAGAGATTAACAACCAATCAAAACTATATTAACAACACAATAAATTCATCCCCAACGGGTTCCACCAAAACTTTAGATTAGAAAATTTAGCTACTCATGAAAATAACAAAAATCACAAAATAATTCATATTCAAAGGTAAAAGAACAAAGAAGAAGATTAAAGATTGATGCCCAATGATCCTCCTTGCCTCTTGCCCTTCCTTCTGATGTTTTTCACTTCAAAAAGTCATTCTCTTCCTTTCTTGGCTGGCTTCCTTCATTTAATATAGAGTTTAGCGCTTAAAATTTTGTATTTTGAACTTTGGTCCCTGAATTTTATGCGTCCTGCCGCGGTCCTACCGCGGTTACGCCAGGACCGCGGCCAGAGTGGCCTTCAGAATCTGCAGCAGTATTCTGCCGCGGTCCTACCACAGTTACGCCTTGTTCCATTTGGAATTTGACAAAACGTAAAACAAGAAAGTTGAAGCCCTTTAAGTTACCTTTCCAACCATATATAGTGGAGTTCAAATGGATTTTTGAGAAAGCAGTTATGTCTATTTTACTAGACAGTGTGCAACATGCCTCCTCGAGTCTTCGTTCGTACTTAATTATCAAATTTGACCCCCGAATACGATCCCAGTGGTTTTACTCAGATTTCAACGCTCAAAATTACTTGAATTTATTCCATAACATCTATATAGATCGAAATCACTCCTACAAGGCATAAAACACACCGTTAATGTAAAACAGTAGCGATTAAAGCGCAAACTCAACTAAAGTGTAGTAAATTTGAGTGTAATAAGTGACTAAAATATGCAATTATAGCCTATCATCAGAGTCCTTAAATTATTCATCACTATTTGGTTCAATTATCATCGATATATCTTGGTAAATTATAGATTTCTCGAAGGGCAATTGATTTGGTAGTGTTACGTTGAAAATGTGGTCGCCGTAATATGTATTTGGTGGTGTATGTCTTATATTTTAAAAAAAATAACAAATAACTGAAAAAACTGAAAAACCGATATAAACTGAATCGAGAAAAATCCGACTTAATTGGTTTGGTTTGATTCTAATATTTGAAAAACCGACTTGCTTGGTTTGGTTTCTTTTTAGGGAAAAACCAATCCAAATCGAACCATGAATACCTCTATTGTGCTGCCAAATTAGACATTACCTTGTCTTTTCGATCTTTCAGTCCTAAGAAAATATGCACACACAAAAATATATGCACCTCATAATCGAATCAGAAAGAAAAAAATATATGCACCTCATAATCGAATCAGAAAGAAAATATGCACACAAGACCATGCAATAATAATGCAAAACTAAAGAAACCACGTATTAGAGAAGGTTATGGTTTGTTTTGTACCACTTTGGCTTGAAACATTTGTGCAGCTCGAAAAAATTGACCCCATGGCGTGGAGGCCCGAAATTGCAAAGCAAGAAATAAAAACCCTAGAATTTAAAAGTTATTTGAACCTTCTTGGCCAAAAGAAGTTAAAATCAATCAAATATTGCAATATAATACACTTAACTGATTATTATAAAAAAGAAAAGGAGATCATTATCAAAAAGACCATTGGCATCTTTTTAATTTTCTTCCTTTAGCGGGCGGGGGGAGAGATTACAAATAAAAGTGAAGTTTGACCTGACTACTTTTGCTTTAAAGCATCAAAACAACGGTCTCAGTAAGTAAAAAAAATGGTGGCAAAGTTTCCTTTCCCAAAATGAACACCTCTCACATGAACTTGTAAGTTCATTAAAAAGATTTAAATTGAAATTTTACATAGCAGAAGTTTTATAAAGTTCATAGTAGAAATTTGTTATTAATTGGGAAAGGCTATTTGTATTAGGGCTCCTTTCTTTTCCTCAAATGAGAATTTTACATAGTAGTATAAGTTTTACAAAGTTCATTACGGAGATTTGTTGTTAATTTGGAAAGGTTATTTGTGTCAAAATTTGGAGAATCTATTTCATTTTAATTAATTCTTGAACCCAATTATATAACAACCTTTAATCCCTTAGAGGTCTTCGACGACATGCATAGTAAAAGGAGCAAAGTAGTTGAACAAGATATTACATTAGTTATTACCTCTAGAGGTGCACACATGATTTATAATGAATAAATCACTATAATGACAACATATATAAAGAAATACAATTCAAGTACACTACACAACTGCTCCGGTTCTTAAATGTTGTTCAAATAACCCAATTGTAGAATGGTTTTAAATTACTTGTCAATAATTATGTGCTAGATCAGGTGGTTTAATTTTGCCATCTCGGATAAGGGGTCGAAGGTTCAACACTTGTTCGCTAAAATATTTTTCAAGAAGAAAAAACAAATTCATAAAAATAAAAGTATCTTATAGGACTCAATCTCATATCCTCTTTTATAAATTTGTAGCGTTGAACTAGCGAGTCAAAACTACTTTCTATGTTAAGTGGTGTCATTCCTTGAATGTGACATCCACAGGGAAAATGTGACACAGCTTAACACCACATGCCTCCTCCCTTGATCATCTCATCTTGAGTTCCATAATTCTCCAATTTAATGGAGCTTCTAAAGCTTCAACCTAGAAAAAATCCAATACAAAAGAAATTTTTTACAGAATATACTTCTAAAACCAAAAGAAAAGAAAAAGTTACCAGAAATTTTTAACTGCAAAAACTTTCAATTACTAAAATTTTTATTGAATAGAAGAGCCACTAAGTCCAAGCAACCTCTTATTTTCTTTTATAAGCACAAAGCTCTACATGTGTTTTTCTTTTTTCTTCATCAAGTGAGACTCTAGATATTAGAATATAAAAGTCAAAGTAAAACAAAACAAAAAAAATAACTCACAACATAGTTGAAAGGACTTAAAGAGTTAATAAAAACCTGATTAGTATAGGATAATCTTCCAATCGATGCTTTAAAATTCACATAAAATGAATACCAACATAATAAGATGATCTTTAGGAGTAATTTACTATTGAAACAGTCCCATCAAAGTAATTTATGTTGAAATAATATATCAAAAAGTTAAAGCTTTCCTAGGTATCATCCTTCTACGACATTAAATAAGATTGAGAAAAACCACAAAATGTAATAAGATGAATGTATGACCTAATTTTGAGAACATAATACATGAGACACTACCGAGACAAAAATACTGTAGCGACAAGCTAGTAGTCATTCCTTGAAGAACTCGAGAAGAGAACTTGGGGATAGTGGTTGGAGTATACCCATACATTTAAGATGGAATTAGCTGAAAAGTTTCTTCTAAGAAAAGATTTACTACAGGAATTTACCCACAAAGTTATGATGAGTCAAATACAACAGAGAATCAATTACTCAATAATAAATTTTCAAACACAGTAACACCCTTACCGAACTTTGATTCATTTTCATAGAATCATCAAATCATAAATTTAGGAAATCATGTTTAAAGATAGGTCAAGTTACAAGAAGCAATATTTAATGATCTCAAATTTATCAGAGTCAGAGAGGTCAAAAGAAGAAAGAAAAAAGCTTAACCAACTCTTACGAACATATCAGAATGGGAACGTCATTGTTACTTGAACATTACAACAGCCAAATAATTGGAATTTATTACATTCACATGTCAACCAAATGTATCATTAATTCTTACAACAATTTTATTTCCTTTTCAAACTCTCTTTAATGAAAGACAATAAAAAAACTGTTGCTATTAATTGTCGGCTGACCAATCATTTTGAATAAAAAAATATTCATATCCGAGTTTTGCAGAGAGAAATATCGTAATTTTATGAAGCATCAAAATATTGCTCTTGCATTCCAACAGTAATATAGTAATATTGCAACATTTGGGTCAACTAAACTCTGTTTTAGTTAGCAGAAAATTTCATTAATGAATGAAAAATATAAACATAATATTAGACAATTGTCAAATCAAGGATTAAATGAAGAACATGACAAATTCAAGCTTAACAAATAGACGAAGTATCCTAACAAATTAGATTTTCATTACTAGAAATTCGGGTTTTAGCGATCACAAAAAGTGACCAACGTTGGTCGCTAGTGGCCAAAAAGCGACCAAAAATGCCTGATCGAGACTAAGCTGGTCCCTTTAACTTAGAGACCAAAGTTGGTCGCTAATTAACGACCAACTTTAGTCTCTCATGTAAAAGGACCAAATTTTTCGGGCAAAGCATATAGCGACCAACTTTGTTCGCTCAAATAGTTTAATATTATAAATTTGGCAACCAAAGTTGGTCTCAAGATGTAAATTATGTTTTATTTTTATTTATTGTTAATCATAGAAAGCGTCCAACTTTGGTCGCTATATTAATAATTTTTATAATTTTTTATTTAAATTTGCGACCAAAATTGGTCGCAAATGGCAAGAATTAATTTTTTTTTAACTATAAGCGACCAACGTTGGTCGCCAAATTACCAGAAATTATTTTTTTTAAATAGAATAGCGACCAAGACTGGTCGCTATTGCTCAGAAAATTATTTTTTTTTAGTGAAAAGCGACCAACTGGAGACCAAAGTTTGTCGCTTTTCTTGGTATATTTTTGGCAGAAACTGCCTGTTTTGGCAGCTACACCACCTGCCAGCTTAAACCAAATATCCTAAACAGGCATTTTATGCCAACAGCAACAACAACAACAACACTAAAAAGCAACAAAATATAAAGATCGATAGAACCAAAATAATAAGCTAACAAAACTAAGTTAACGCTTATTACAAGCTCATTCGAAAACTAATTCTATTGTCTAGTTAAAAGTATATAAAGTACTAAAGGAGTGTTCTTTCAGCATCCTCGTCCGAAAGTTGGATTGCCTCGGCCGACTCATTAGGTGGCTGACTGCGTATGAATTCCCCCACATCAGCTGTGAAGCAAACCTATAAGAAAAATTATATTGAATTAATATTTTAAAATTTATATAAAAGGAAATCAAAATACTTAATGAAAAGTAAAAAACTTACATGTATAGTCAAGGCTCGACCCTCGATCCACCTTTCTGAATCAGTTTCTTTCTTCTTCTTTACAATACGAGTTTCATTGAATAACTCATCTTGCTTCATTGGCATCATAAAGTTGTCTGGTCGATTTGGTGATTATCCTCGTGGTACTATTACTCGGGATGAACTTGGATACAGAGAATAACTTGAATACAGTAGCTGACAGAGTGTGTCTTTTGATCAGTTGTTGTTCTCGTTAGCGACAATGATGATGAGAAGGCAATGGCATGTGTTTCAAATAGTGATGGTGTAGGTAGGAATTTTAACATTTCCTAAGTAAATAAAAGAAAGATTATAGAGGAATTCTCTACTTCATTTTTCAAGAGGAAAAGAATTTTAATTGAGAGTGACAAGGGTGATGGTGATGAAATGTTTTCCGTCGGTCATAGCAGTTCCCATAAAATGGGGATCATAGGACTCTATGATAACAAAGATTATAGGAAGTTTTATTCTCAACTTTCTTCCAAGTCTGATCCGTACAAGCTTAATGGGATATTGGTGATATTTCTTCGGATTCAGACAATGATTTAACTGACAAAAGTATGGAAATGCTAATAAAAAGAATTAAAGATAAAACATTTTTCTTGGTAGAGAAGGATGCTGAAAAATATTTTACCTTTAATTATTTTTACTAGCATTTCCATACTTTTGTTAGTTAAATCATTGTTTGAATCCGAAGAAATATCACCAATATCCCATTAAGCTTATACGGATCAGACTTGGAAGAAAGTTGAGAATAAAACTTCCTATAATCTTTGTCATCATAGAGTCTTATGATCCCCGTTTTATGGGAACTGCCATGACTGACGGAAAAAATTCTATCACCATCACCCTTGTCACTCCCAATTAAACTCCTTTTCCTCTTGGAAAATGAAGTATAGAATTCCTCTATTACCTCTTCTTTTATCTACTTAGGAAATGTTAAACTCCTACCTACATCATAACTATTTGAAACACATGTTCTTGCCTTCTCATCATCGTTGTCGCTAATGAGAAGAACAATTAAAGGAACACTATTCCAGGTACGGTGTCTTAGTTATTCTTGATGGAAAGTTCCATTGTATGTCTAATAAAGTCATCAACCCCTTCTACAAAATCCTCCCGCAATCTAAAATTCCCATACATAAACCAAAATTTTAATTCATATCCTAAAGGTTCAACTCATATCCACAAAAGATCAAGTTATATCCTAAAGTTTCAATTCATAAACTAAAAGTCCAATTCATATCCTAAAGGTTCAATTCATATCCTAAAATTCCAATTTATATCCTAAAGGTTCAAGTCATATCCTAAAGATTCAAGTCATATCCTAAATTTTTAATTCATATCCTAAAATTTTAATTTATAATCTAACAGTCCAATTCATATCCTAAAGGTTCAAGTCGTGTCCTAAAATTCCAATTCATATCCTAAAGTTTCAAGTCATATCCTAAAGATTCAAGTCATATCCTAAAATTTCAAGTCATATCCTAACATTTCAATTTATAATCTAAAATTCCAATTCATATCCTAAAGTTTTCAAGTCATATCCTAAAGGTTCAAGTCATATCCTAAAATTCCAATTCATATCCTAAAGTTTCAAGTCATATCCTAAAATTCCAATTCATATCCTAAAGGTTCAAGTCATATCCTAAAGGTTCAATTCATAAACTAAAATTTCAATTCATAACCTAAAATTTCAAGTCAAATCCTAAAATTTCAATTCATAAACTAAAATTCCAATTCATATCCTAAAGGTTCAAGTCATATCCTAAAGGTTCAATTCATATCCTAAATTTTCAATTCATATCCTAAAATTTCAAGTCATATCCTAAAATTTCAATTTATAATCTAAAATTCCAATTCATATCCTAAAGGTTCAAGTCATATCTTAAAATTCCAATTCATATCCTAAAGTTTCAAGTCATATCCTAAAGGTTCAAGTCATATCCTAATATTTCAAGTCATATCCTAAAATTTTAATTTATAATCTAAAATTCCAATTCATATCCTAAAGGTTCAAGTCATATCCTAAAATTCCAATTCATATCTTAAAGTTTCAAGTCATATCCTAAAGGTTCACGTCATATCCTAAAATTTCAAGTCATATCATAAAATTTCAATTCATAAACTAAAATTCCAATTCATATCCTAAAGGTTCAAGTTGTATCCTAAAGGTTTAAGTCATATCCTAAAAGTTCAATTCATAAACTAAAATTTTAATTCATATCCTAAAAGTCCAAGTCATATCCTAAAATTTCAATTTATAACTAAACTATCAAGACAATACAAAGATTCAAGGTTATAATTCAAACCTAAAAGTTAAGATTATATCCAAAAAATTTATGTCATACCTTAAAAGTTCGATTCACAAGAACAAATCATAAACCCTAAAAGTTTAGGGTTTCTTCTCTTCAAACCGTTTCTTCCCCAAATTAGTAGATAAAACTAAATATTTTAGTTACTAACAATTATAATAGATTTAATTTAGCTAAGAACAATTAATTTTTACAAATCAAACTAGAAGGAATTAAAAAAAATTAGTGTATTTCGAAAAAAACAAAGAAAGGAGAGAGAAACCTACCTGGGCAGTAGAGGACACCGGCGGTGGAGCTGCTGCCGCCGGTGGGCGTCGATGGCGTCACTGCTGGAGGGAGACAGAAGGGGAGGGTGTTTGAGTGTGAGAGAGAGAAGAGAGGGTTTGGTGAAATTTTTTGAATAAAATAAGAGAATGGGAGGGAAAACCCGTTTTTAGACATTGTTATTACAAAAAGCGACCAACTTTGGTCGCTAATTTTGGTAGCAAAATAAGTATTGACAATTTTGACCAAAATAGCGACCAAAGTTGGTCGCTAGTTTCTGACCTTTTGACCAGAATAGCGACCAACATTCATCACTATATCTAAAAAAAAGTAAATTACTTTTAATTCAATATATATATATATATATATATATAATATATAATATTACCTAATACACTTATACTTAGTGCATAGTATAGCGTAATTGTGGCGACCCGGCCGGTCGTCTTAAGAATTAATGCCCCGATCCCCTATTAACTGCTTCCCTTAAGTTCATTTCTACTATTTTGGTTTGCCGGGACGTATGGTGTTGTGTTTCGGAGAGTTTTGGGACACTTAGTCCCTAAATAAGAGCTTAAATGTTGAAAAATAGCCTGTAGTCAGAATAGTGTGAAGGCGACCTTAGAATGGAAATTCGATGGTTCCGTTAGCTTCATTAGGTGATTTTGGGGTGGGAGCGTGTTTGGAATGTATTTTGGAAGTCCGTAGCTCATTTAGGCTTGAAAAGCCGAAGTTTGAATTTTTGAAGTTTCCGGTCAGATAGTGAGTTTTTATTCCGAGGGTCAAAATGGAATTCTAGAAGTTGTAATAGATCCTTTATGTCATTTGGGACGTGTGTGCAAAATTTGAGGTCATTCGGACGTATTTTGGTTGGGTTTTTGATCAAAAGTGTATTGTGATGAAATTTGAAGTTCTTAGGCTCAAATCCTTGAATTAATCGAGTTTTCAACATTATTTTAGGTGGTTTAAGGATTGGTACAAGTTTTAATGAGGTATTAGGTGTTATTGGTGGTTTTGGTTGAGGTCCCGAGGGCCTCGGGATGATTTTGGGTGGTTAACGGGAAAATTTTTGAAGTGTTGCAGCAGTTGATTCTTCTCTTCTGATATTTTCGCTTCTGCGGCTTGGGAACCGCAGAAGCACCCATTCTATCGCTGGCCGAAATTTGGGCTCCCTCAGCTTTTTCGCGGGTGTGAAAGATTAATTGCAGATGCGGTTACGCACCTGCGAGACTTTTATCGCAGATGTGGCCGTGGATCATTTGAGAGAAACCGCAGAAGCGGTAAGTACCCGCAGAAGCAGGAACCGCAAGTACGGTAGAAGACCGCAGAAGCGGTACCAAGACTTTTAGTGAAAGTCGCAGAATGACTCATTTTCCGCATAAGCGGGACTACATAAGAGGTTCCTTGTCTGCAGAAGCGGAAACCACTGTTGAGATATAGAGATTTCGAGGGTTAGTTTTCAAAAGCTAGAAAAATCAAATTGAGCTCAGGGAAGGGCGATTTTGAGAGGGTTTTGAAGAGGAGATTATTGGGTAACATTTCTTTAATCCCTTTGAATTATATTTCATCATTATGTAGTTAAATCCTTCACTAAAATTCGAATTTGAGGATCAAAATTTGGAAAAATTAGGTAAAACTTCATAGGCTAAACTATTGAGTTTTGAGTGGGCGTTTGACCTCCGATTTGGGAGATTTTTATATGGTTAAACTCGTGAGAGTACGAGGGTTCTAAAAATGTTAAAATTATCCGATTCCGAGATATTGTCCTGAAGGGCATTTTGGTTATTTTACCTAATTTCGCGTCTTGTCTTTGAATTTAATAAGTCGAATCAATTGCTTGAGATGTTATTTACGATATGTAATTGAATTGAATAGATTTGAGCCATTTGGAGTCGGATACTCATGGCAAAGGTGTGATTTCGAGTTGATTTTTGGAGCCTGTTTGAGGTAAGTGACTTGTCTAACCTTGTGTGGGGGACTTTTCCCCTTAGGATTTTTTATTTTGTATTTTGAGTGCCTTGTACGCGAGGTGAAGAGCGCGTACTTGAGCCAATTATTGAAAATCGGGTTTTTACTTAAGATATTGAGATTGAGTTTCTTTCATATTTGCTTTATTCTACTTGCAATTATAACCCGTGCTAGATTAGGAAAACATGTTTAGTTGATTTAACTTGCCTAATTGCTTAAGTTGCCTTGACTGTACTACGTGAATCATGCTAGGTCAGTACTACCTGTTGCTTGTCTTTTGTACTTAATTTCTGTGTATCTTCTGGCTGTGATTGCGCATTTATATTGCGACTACATATGTGGGATTCCGGTAGCTCCACCCCTTGTTTGTTTACTTTGGGACTGCGGGTTCGATTCCCGATGGATCTCCCTATACATATACTTTGGGACTGCGGGTTACATTCCCGATAGATCCCCCTGCACATTGATAGTTGGACTACGGGACGATATCCCGGGAGATCCTTCGAATTTACACATATGATGGACTACGGGATGGTATCCCGGGATATCCACTAGACAGTTGAGAAAAGGACTACAAGACAGTATCCTTGGAGATCCTCATTGTTATCATTGTTATTGAGTTGTACATATTTCGTGTTTATTCTGTTCTTTGTGTAGTTGTTATTGCCTTGTTTAACCTGTCTATTCTCACCGCTGTACTTAATATTACTGTCAGTTTTCATATTGTTAATTCATATTATGTTAATTTGACCTCGGTAGGGCCCTGACCTTCCTCGTCACTACCCAACCGAGGTTAGGCTTGGCACCCACTGAGTACCTTTGTGGTGTACTCATGCCCCTTCTGCGCATGTTTTTCATGTGTAGATCCAGGTACCTCCACTCAGGCATACTATCATTGAGGCGAGAGTTCTAGCAGAGACTTCAAGTAAATCTACCGCGTCCGTAGACCAAGAGTCTTTATTCTGTTCCAGCTTTAGTAGTTATTCTATCGTTTTCTTTCAATTGTTTAGACATTCTGGAGTTAGAGTAGCATATTACATTTCTATTAGCTTGTGGTTTCCGTGAGTTTCCGGGTTTTGGGATGAGATTGTAGACTTCCGCGTTTTATCTTTGAGATGTATATTCCAAGTGGCACTTAATATACTGTTTTCTTCTAGTTTTGCTTAATTTAATTAAATGCTTTCGCAAGTTATATTAATTTTTGCATTGTTAGGCTTACCTAGTTGTAAGGACTAGGTGCCATCACGACATCTTCATGGAGGGTGAACTTGGGTCATGAAAAGTTGCTATCGGAGATCTAGGTTCATAGGAGTCACGGAACATAAGCCGGTTTATTAGAGTCTAGCTGATTGGTACAGAGACGTCTGTACTTATCTACGAGAGGCTATGTAACTGTTTAGGAAAAATCTTCATTTCATTTAAATTCCTTGTCGTGCGGTATTTTTTACATCAATTCTTAACTTCTGTCTTCTATTCTCTCACAGATGGTGAGGACACGTGCTACTCGGGATGATCAGGCACCCGCACCCCCTCCTGCAGCTGTCAGAGGCCGGGGCCAGATCCAGGGCTGAGGTAGAGGTCGAGGACGCGCACATGGTGCAGCCAGAGCACCTGCGCGACCTGCCGGTGAGGTACCACCAGCAGATCCAACCGGAGCCCAGGCACCTGGAACGCCTACTACTGCCACTACTACTCCAGCTCTCCAAGAGACTTTGGCTCTGTTCATTAGTATGTACACCACCTTGGCTGAGGCAAGGTTGCTTCCCATTGCTGCATCCACATCCCAGGCAGGGGGAGGAGCACAGACCCCCGCCATCCGCACTCCTGAGAAATGAGTGCATGTTGAGCAGGCTCCCGAGATTATTCCTGCACCGCCTGCAGCGCCAATTCAGCCCGAGGATAGGTCAGTTGCTTCAGAGGACGAGCAGTGGAGACTTGAGAGGTTCAAGAAGTATGACCCCCCAATGTTCAGTGGTTTAGCATCAGACGATGCCTTGGGATTTATAGATGAGTGTCATCGTATTCTTCACACTATGGGAATAATGGAGTCCAGTGGGGTTTCTTTCACTGCTTTTCAGCCTTAGAGAGCCGCCTATGATTGGTGGCGCACTTATGAGATAGAAAGTCCAGTCGAGGCTGCTTCACTAACTTGGACCCAGTTCTCGGATATGTTTATGAGAGAGTTCGTCCCCTAGAGTCTCAGGGACGCATGACGCGCAGAGTTTGAGCATTTGCGCCAGGGTGCTATGACCATTTCGGAGTATGCCATCAGTTATAACAGATTGGCCAGGTATGCACCGGCCTTGGTTTCTGTAGTTCGGGAGAGAGTTCGCAGGTTCATTGAGGGTCTTATTACACCCATCAAATGTAGCATGGCTTGAGAGTTGGAGATGGACATTATTTATCAGCAGGTAGTGAGCATTGCTAGGAGGATTGGGGATATGCTCGTCAGGGAGCGAGGGGAGAGGGAGGCTAAGAGGTCTTGAGAGTCGGGTCACTACTCTGGTGCCCGTACCCCAGCAGCAGGTCGTCATGGTAGGGGTTATGTGGGTCGCCCCGTCCATTTAGCTCTCCTAGCAGCTAGTAGTGCTCCAGCTCCGCATATACCTCAGGACCCTTACTATGCACATCCAGTTTCTAGCGCGCTTCCTGCGCGTGGTGCTTCCAAGGGTCAGTCTAGCAGACCTGGCCCAAGTCAGTCACAGCCACCGCGTCCTCCCAGAACTTGTTTCGAGTGTGGTGATACATGCCACATGGTTAGGGATTGCCCCAGACTTGGTAGGGGTGAATCTTCATAGACTGCTTAGCCACAACGTGCTCCTCAGAGTTCTCAAGCCATGATCACAGCTTCAGCTGCTACCCCACCTGCCCAGCCAGCTAGGGGCAGGGGTCAGGGAGATAGTGGTCGCCCTCGAGAGAGGGGCCGAGCCAGATATTATGCTATTCCTACTCGTACTGAGGTTGTTGCCTCTGACTCTGTCATTACAGGTATTATACTGGTTTGTCACAGAGAGGCATCGGTTCTATTCGATCCGGGCTCTACTTATTCTTATGTGTCGTTTTACTTTGCTCCGTATTTGGGTGTGCCTTGAGATTCTTTGAGTGCCCCCGTTTATGTTTCTACTCTTATGGGGGATTCTCTTATTGTGGATCGCGTTTATCGATCATATTTGGTTACTATTCGTGGTTTTGTGACCAGAGCAGATTTATTGTTACTCGGTATGGTGGATTTTGACATTATTTTTGGCATGGACTGGTTCTCGCCCCATTTTGCTATTCTTGATTGTAATGTCAAGACCGTGACGCTGGCTATGCTAGGTATCCGCGTATTGAGTGGAGTGGTACTTTAGATCACACTCCTAGTAGAGTTATCTCTTTTCTTAAAGTTCAGTGCATGGTTGAGAAGGGATGTGTCGCGTATTTAGCTTATGTGAGAGATGTCAGTGCTGATACTCCTTCTGTTGATTCGGTTCCAGCGGTACGGGATTATCCCGATGTGTTTCCAACTGCTCTTACGGGCATCCTGCCCGATAGAGATATTGATTTTGGCATTGATCTATTGCCGGGCACTCAGCCCATTTCCATTCCTCTGTATCGTATGGCTCCTCCTGATTTGAAGGAGTTGAAGGATCAGTTACATGAATTGCTTGGTAAGGGTTTTATTTGACCCAATGTTTCACCGTAGGGTGCTCCTATTTTGTTCGTCAAGAAGAAGGATGGTTCTATGCGTATGTGTATTGATTATCACCAGTTGAACACGGTTACAGTGAAGAACCATTATCCTTTGCCTCGTATTGATGTTCTGTTTGACTAGCTTTAGGGCACACGAGTGTTTTCTAAGATTGACTTGCACTCAGGTTACCATCAGTTGAAGATTCGGGAGCTAGATATCCCTAAGACTGCCTTCAGGACTCGGTATGGTCAATACGAGTTCCTTGTTATGTCATTTGGTCTGACCAATGCCCTAGCAGCTTTCATGCATTTGATGCACAGTGTGTTCAGACCATATCTTGACTCATTCATTATTGTTTTTATTGATGATATTCTGGTGTATTCTCAGAGTCGGGAAGATCATGAGCAGCGCCTGAGGACCGTGCTTCAAACCTTGAGGGAGAAGAAGTTATGTGCAAAGTTCTCAAAATGTGAGTTTTGTCTAAGTTTTGTGGCATTCTTAGGCCATGTGATTTCGAGTGAAGGTATTCGGGTGGATCCGAGGAAGATAGAGGTCGTGCAGAGATTCGCAGTTTCCTTTGTATGGAGGGCTACTACCGTCACTTCGTGGAGAGATTTTCATCGATTGCGGCCCCTATGACTAGATTGACCCAGAATGGTGCCCCATTTCAATGGACAGAGGAGTGTGAGGTGAGCTTTCCAAAGCTCAAGACAGCTTTGACCACAACCCTAATTTTGATGTTGCCTACCAGTTCGGGGTCTTATAATGTCTATTGTGATGCCCCGAGAGTTGCCTTGGAGCGGTGTTGATGCAGGACGATAGGGTGATTGCCTACACGTCCAGACAGTTGAAGATACATGAAAAGAATTACCCTGTCCACGACCTTGAGTTAGTTGCCATTGTTCATGCCTTGAAGATCTGGCATCATTGTTTGTACAGTGTGCCTTGTGAGATCTATACTGACCATCGGAGCTTGCAACACTTACTCAAGAAAAAGGACCTAAATATGCATCAGAGGAGGTGGTTGGAGTTGCTGAAGGATTATGATATCACTATGTTGTATCACCTGGGCAAGGCCAATGCGGTGGCAGATGACTTGAGTCGCCGGGCGAAGAGTTTGGGGAGTTTGGCATATCTACCAGCTTCGGAGAGGCCTATGGTGATGGATGTTCAGGCCTTAGCCAGCCAGTTTGTGAGATTGGATCTTTCGGAGCCCCGTCAGATTCTAGTTTGTGTGGTTTCCCGGTCTTCCTTATTTGATCGTATCACGGAGCGGCCGTATGAAGACCCTCATTTTCTTGTCCTTAAGGACAAGGTTTAGCAAGGAGATGCCAGGTATGTGACCATTGGAGATGACGGGGTATTGAGGATGCGGGGCCGGATTTGTGTGCCCAATGTTGATGATCTTCGAGAGTTGATTCTAGTAGAGGCCCATAATTTGCGATATTCCATCCATTCGGGTGCTGGGAAGATGTATCAGGACTTGAGGTAGCACTATTGGTGGAGGCGGATGAAGAAAGATATAGTTGGTTATGTGTCTAGATGCCTCAACTGCTAGCAGGTAAAGTATGAGCACCAGTGCCTGGGTGGGTTGCTTCTGCAAATAGAGATTCCAGAGTGGAAATGGGAGTGCATCACCATGGACTTTGTATCTGGACTCCCACGGACCTTGAAGAATTTTGATGCCATTTGGGTCATTGTGGATCGGCTGACCAAGTCTGCTCATTTCATTCCTGTGTGTACCACTTATTCATCAGAGTGGTTGGCGGAGATTTATATCCGGGAGATCGTCCGTCTGCATGGTATTCCATTTTCTATTATTTTGGATAGAGGTACCCAATTTACATTGCGGTTCTGGAGAGCCGTGCAGTTGGAGTTAGGCACTCGGGTGGAGTTGAGCACATCATTTCACCCCTAGATGGACGGACAGTCCGAGCGCACTATTCAGATTCTTGAGGATATGCTCTGTGCATGTGTGATTGAATTTGGAGGGTCTTGGGATCATTTCTTGCCATTGGCGGAGTTTGCTTACAATAATAGTTATCAGTCCAACATTCAGATGGTGCCGTATGAGGCTTTATATGGTAGGAGGTATAGATCTCTGGTGGGTTAGTTTGAGCCGGGTGAGGCCAGCCTATTGGACACATAGTTGGTTCAGGATGCATTGGAGAAGGTTAAGATGATTCAGGATAGACTCCATACAGCCTAGTCCATACAGAAGAGTTATGTGGGCAGGAAGTTTTGTGATGTTTCATATATGGTTGGTGAGCAGGTTCTGCTTCGGGTCTCGCCTATGAAAGGCTTTATGAGGTTTGGGAAGAAAGGAAAGTTGAGTCCGAGGTTTATTGGCTTTTTTGAGATCTTGAGGTGAGTTGGGGAGGTTGCCTATGAGCTTTCCTTACCTCCCAGTTTGGCCAGAGTCCATCCGGTATTTCATGTTTCGATGCTCCGGAGGTATCACGGTGATCCGTCGCACGTGTTGGATTTCAGTTCAGTCCAGTTGGACAAGATCTATCCTATGTTGAGGAGCCTGTGGCTATATTGGACAGGCAGATCAGAAAGTTGAGGTCAACCAATATAGCTTCAGTGAAGGTTCAGTGGCGGGGTCAGCCGGCCGAGGAGGTGACCTGGGAGACCGAGCAGGATATGCACAACAGTTACGCTCATCTTTTCACTACTTTAGGTATGTTCTCTATGCTCGTTCGAGGACGAACGAATGTTTAAGTGTAGGAGGATGTGACGACCCGACTGGTCATCTTAAGAATTAATGCCCCGATCCCCTATTAGCTACTTCCCCTAAGTTTATTTCTGCTATTTTGGTTTGCTGGGACATTCGGTGTTGGGTTTCGGAGAGTTTTGGGACACTTAGTCCCTAAATGAGAGCTTAAGTGTTGAAAAATGGTCCGTAGTCGGAACAGTGTGAATACGACCTCGGAATAGAAATCTAATGGTTCCGTTAGCTTCGTTGGGTGATTTCGGGGTTGGGAGCGTGTTCGGAATGTATTTTGGAAGTCCGTAGCTCATTTAGGCTTGAAATGTCGAAATTTGAATTTTTGAAGTTTCTGGTCTGATAGTGAGTTTTTGATCCGAGGGTCGGAATGGAATTCCGGAAGTTGCAATAGCTATGTCATGTAATTTGGGATGTGTGTGCAAAATTTCAGGTCATTCAGATGTGTTTTAGTTGGGTTTTTGATCGAAAGTGTAATTGTGATGAAATTTGAAGTTCTTAGGCTCAAATCCTTGAATTAATCGAGTTTCCGACGTTGTTTTAGGTGGTTTAAGGATTGGTACAAGTTTGAATGAGGTATTAGTTGTTATTGGTGGTTTTGTATGAGGTCCCGGGGGCCTCGGGATAATTTCGGGTGGTTAACGGGAAAATTTTTGAAGTGTTGCAGCAGCTGATTCTTCTCTTCTGGTAATTTCGCTTTTGCGGCTTGGGAACCGCAGAAGAGGAGCCGTAGAAGCGGCCATTTTATCGCAGGAGTGGAATTTGGGCTCCCTCAGCTTTTCCACAGGTGCGGAAGGTTAACCGCAGATGCGGTTACGTACCTGCGAGACTTTTATCGCATATGCGGCCCTCGATCATTTGAGAGAAGCCGCAGAACCGGTAAGTACCTGCAGAAGCGGGAACCGCAGGTGCGGTAAAAGACCGTAGAAGCGGTACCTGGCCTTTTAGTGAAAGTCACAGAAGCACCTCATTTTCCGCATAAGCGGGACTGCAGAAGCGGTTCCTTGTCTGCAGAAGCGGAAACCACTATTCAGATATAGAGATTTCGAGGGTTAGATTTCAAAAGCTAGAAAAATCAAATTGAGCTCGGGGAAGGGCGATTTTGAGACGGTTTTGAAGAGAAGATTATTGGGTAACATTTCTTTAATCCCTTCTAGTTATATTTCATCATTATGTAGTTAAATTCTTCACTAAAATTCGAATTTGAGGATCAAAATTTGGAAGAATTGGGTAAACCTTCATAGGCTAAACTATTGAGTTTTGAGTGGGTGTTTGACCTCCGATTTGGGAGATTTTTCTATGGTTAGACTCATGAGAGTACGAGGGTTCTGAAAATATGAAAATTATCCGATTTAGAGACATTGGCCTAAAGGGCATTTTGGTCATTTTACCTAATTTCGCATCTTGTCTTTGAATTTAATTAGTTGAATCAGTTGCTTTAGATGTTATTTAGAATATGTAATTGAACTGAATAGATTTGGGCCATTTGGAGTCGGATACTCGTGGCAAAGGTGTGATTTCGATTTGATTTTTGGAGCTGGTTCGAGGTAAGTGGCTTGTCTAACCTTGTGTGGTGGACTTTTCCCCTTTAGGATTTGTTATTTGGTATTTTGAGTGCCTTGTACGCGAGGTGACGAGCGTGTACTTGAGCCTATTTTTGAAAATCCGATTTTTACTTAAGATATTGAGATTGAGTTTCTTTCATATTTGCTTTATTCTGCTTGCAATTATAACCTATGCTAGATTAGGAAAGCATGTTTAGTTGATTTAACTCTCCTAATTGCTTAAGTTGCTTTGACTGTACTACGTGAAGCATGCTAGGCCAGTACTACCTGTTGCTTGTCTTTTGTACTTCATTTCTGTGTATCTTCTGGCTGTGATTGCGCATTTATATTGGGACTACGGATGTGGGATTCCGGTAGCTCCCCCCTTGTTTGTTTACTTTGGGATTGCGGGTTCGATTCCCAATAAACCCCCCTACATATTTACTTTGGGACTGCGGGTTAGATTTCGGATAGATCCCCCTGCACATTTACTTTGGGATTGCGGGTTAGATTCTCGGTAGATCCCCTTGCACATTGATAGTTGAACTACGGGACGGTATCCCGGGAGATCCTTCGGATTTACACATATAATGGACTACGGGACGGTATCCCGGGAGATCCACTGGATAGTTGAGAAAAGGACTATAGGACGGTATCCTGGGAGATCCTCATTGTTATCATTGGTATTGAGTTGTACATATTCCGTGTTTATTCTGTTCTTTGTGTAGTTGTTATTGCCTTGTTTAACCTGTCTATTCTCACCGCTGTAATCATTATTACTGTAAGTTTTCATATTGCTAATTCATATTATGTTAATTTGACCTCAGTACTGCCCTGACCTTCCTCGTCACTACCCAACCGAGGTTAGGCTTGGCACGTACTGAGTACCGCTGAGGTGTACTCATGCCCATTCTGCGCATGTTTTTCATGTGCAGATCAAGGTACCTCCACTCAGGCGTACTATCATCGAGGCGGAGAGTTCTAGCGGAGACTTCGAGGTATATCTGCCGCATCCGCAGACCAGGAGTCTCTATTCTGTTCCAGCTTTAGTAGTTATTCTATCCTTTTCTTTCAGTTGTTTAGGCATTCTGGAGTTAGAGCAACATATTACATTTCTATTAGCCTGTGGTTCCAGTGAATTTCCGGGTTTTGGATGAGATTGTAGACTTTTGCGTTTTATCTTTGAGTTGTATATGCCATGTGGCACTTATATACCATTTTCTTCTAGTTTTGCTTAATTTAATTAAATATTTCCGCAAGTTATATTAATTTCCGCATTGTTAGGCTTACCTAGTTGTAGGGACTAGGTGCCATCACGACATGCTCATGGAGGGTGAACTGGGGTCGTAACAGTAACTACATATATATATATATATATATATATATATATATATATATATAGTATATATATTATATGTATATACACCTAATATTCGATATAATATTACCTAATACACTTATACTTAGTGCATAATATAGCATAAGTATATATATTATATATATATGCCATATTCGATATAATATTACCTAATACACTTATAATTATGCATAGTACAGTGTAACTATCTATCTATCTATATATATATATATATATATATATATA
>MU738865.1:8610-23835 GCA_026770625.1 Nicotiana glauca | reverse complement strand
GTTTTTACACTACAATAACATAAACCAAGACCAAATATCCTTACCTGATGATCCTCCTACGAAGCCTCCTCAAAATCGCCCAAAATCGCCTTAGCTTGCACCCCAAATTGATTTTACACTTCTGAAAATCGAATACACTCATCTCATTTAACCCTTCTGTGATTTTCGCTTCTGCGATCCATTGACCGCTTTTGCGGTCCCTCTTTTGCGGTAAAACAACCGCTTTTGCGGTTTCACTTAAACCCCTCAGAATTTGCTTTTGCGGATATCAAACCGCTTCTGCGGTTTCACCTATGCGGTCCAGTGACCGCTTCTGCGGTCTCACTCACTTCCCCAGGACCGCTTCTGCGGAGACACCCAGTCCACCTCTGGCCGCTTTTGTGGTCAAAGAGCCACATCTGCGGAACCGTTCCTGCGGTCCTTTTTCCGCAGATGCGGAAATACCAGAAGCTTAAGAACAGACCTGCAATTTTACCAATTTCCTTCCGTTTAACCATCCGAAACCATCCCGAGGCCCTCGGGACCTCAACCAAAAGCACATACATGATCTAATACTTCATTCAAACTTGCTCGAATCATCAAAACACTAATGTTAACATCAAAATCCTCAATTATGATCAAATCAAAGTCCAAATTTCTTAAAAACTTCCAAATTGCATATTCGATCAAAAACCCGACCTAAACGCCTCCGAATGACCTGAAACGTTGTACGCATATCCAAAATCACCTAACGGGAACTACTGCAACTCTCGGAATTCGATTCCAACTCCCAGATCAAAATATCACCTATCAACCGGAATTCGCCAAATTTCCAACTTCGCCAATATAGGCTAACTTCTTCACCGGACCTCCAAAATTACTTCCGATTGCGCTCCTAAGCTTTAAATCATATTTCGGAGCTAACCGAACCATCATAATTCAATTCCGAGCCCTCTAAGTCATAAGTCAACATCCGGTTGACTTTTCCAACTTAAGTCTTCTTAAAAGAGACTAAGTGTCTCATTTCCAACCAAACTCTAACCGAATTACTTCAAATTCACCAAACACATGTAATGAAACATATAGAAGCATAAGACGGGGAAAACGGGGTGGAAATACCTGAGACCACGGGTCGGGTCGTTACAGTTTAAGTACATATATTATATATATAAAAGCTACATTCGATATAATATTACCTAATACACTTATAATTAGTTCATAGTATAGCGTAAATATATATATATATATATATATATATATATATATATATATATATATATATATATATATACACACACACACACGCACGCATGCTTCGTTGTACTATTCATCCCTTGTATTACAAAAGTATTAACGTCTTACATTTATATTATTTAGATAGTAAATAAAAAATATTTTTTAATTTTGACTATTTTTGACCTGAATAGAGACCAACTTTGGTCGCCAATTAGACATGAATTTAAGTTTGAGACCAAAGTTGGTCGCTAAATTTAAATCATATTTCTTTTTATTTTATATAATATTTTAATTAATAATATAATTATTAAAATTTTATAACTGAGTCAGAGTTTTGCGACCAACGTTGGTCGCTATCTGCCTACCCTTTGGTTGGCGATCAACGTTGGTCGCTAATTCTAAATTTTATATATTTAATTTTTATAATTTTTTAAAAATAAAAATATAATTATTAATTTTATAGGTGGGTCCCCCTTTAGCGACCAATATTGGTCGCAAATCTCAGAAAACTTTTGACCAAGTAAGTCTGACCAGTTCAGTCAATATTTTGACTAATTTAGCGACCAAATAGCGATCAACCTTGGTCGCTAATGTATTTAAAATTATTATTTTATTATTTTCACGAGTTTAGTGACCAACTTTGGTCGCTTTTCTTGATAGACCAACTTTGGCCGCCAAAGTTTGGTTGCTTTTTGCAAGAATTCTAGTAATGTTTGTCCAATAAGTGTTTGAAAATGTCAATAAATACACTTTAAAAGAGAGAAAAGATTCTGAGGTATATGAGATACTTCCCCTGCTCAATTAACTCCCCCTGGAATTAGCTGAGAAGAGAATTTGGCCAATATATCATGAAAAAAATTATTATTTCTACCTAACAAAATATGCTCTGTGTTTTTCGCACAACTGAAAGAGTATTCTCTGGAAGTGAAGTGCGATTGTGCGAAGAAGGAGAATTGAAGGAGTAAAGAGGAGGAAGAGTCGATGTTTGTAACCCTAGGTTTCGTGCATGTGGAAAAGGAAAATTATAAAATTAGTCTTAAATGATAATATTTTCCTTGGTCGATCATGGTGGCTTTTATATATAATAGAAAATTATTACTGACAATCACATCATAATAAAACTCCCTCTAAATAGAACCTTCTGCTCCTATATTGTATAAAATCATAGACCAAAGATATCTTTCATGTAACGACCGATCGATCATTTTTCTTCCCATACTTTTATTCCCCTAATTAAAACTTCCGTATGTGTTTTTACTATTTTATAACTTGAGGGGATGGTTGGTTTAGATTTGGAAGGTTTCGGATTGAAATCGGAACACTTTGTTACTTAATAATGACCTATGATGGCCAAGTTTGACTTGAGTCAACGTTTTGAGAAAACGACCTCGTAACCAGGATTTGATGGTTTTAACATGATGGTATGATGATTTTGGACTTGAGCGTGTGTTCAGATTGGGTTTCGGATGATCCGAAAGCATTTCGACGCCTAATGTTGGAAGTTAGTTCATTGAAGGTTTTCTAGTACTTTAAATTTTGTTTGGAGTAGATTTTGGAGTTATCGAGGTGCGTTTGGGATTTTGATCTTGGAAATAGTTCTGTTATTTATGACTTGAATGCAAAATTTGGTGTCATTCTGAGTAGTTTAAGTATGATTCGGTGCGTTCGGAGCAAGTTGAGAAGTTTGAAATTCATAAGTTGATCCAATTTTATTTTTGGGTGCGATTCTTAATTTCTTTGCTGTTTTACGTTTTCTCAGAGTTTGAGCAGTTCCATATTATGGTTATAGACTTGTTGGTGTATTTGGACAGTGTTCCGGAGGCTCGAGTGCATTTCGGACCGCCCCAAGCTAAGTCAAAAAATGCTGGTGTGCAATTCTAGTTTACTTATTCGCGAACACGGAAGGACCCTCACGTTCGCGATGAGGGATTTTTTTACTAGGTGATGTTATTCTTCGCATTCGCGAATTAGGGGCCTTTTTCGCGGAGGCTTGGGACTAGTGGCCTTCGCATTCATGGTTGACTCATCGTGAAGAAGACCTGGGTCCGGGCCTGGGCAACCTAGTTGCCTTTTGCATTCCCGAGTAGAGAACAGCGTTCACGATGAAAGGGAGGCTGGGTGCATCTGATTCGCGAGTCTCTTCTTGTGATTGCGAAGAAGACCTTTCCTGTGTTTGTGAGATTTGCCTTCGCGATCGCTAGGGCTTGTCCATAATCGCGAAAAAGGTAGACCTAGGTCGTGACTTAATAAAAATCGGGATATTGGCCATTTTGTTCACTTCTCTCATTTGTTGGTCGATTTAAGAGCTTTTTAAAGAGGGATTTTCACCTAGCATCTTGAGGTACGTGTATTCTACACAATATGAGTTTAATAATCTAGATTATAAGTATATCTTAACATTAAAAGTGTAGGAATTTTAGTATTTTATTGAAAACTTAGGTTTTGATTAAAAAAAAGGGATTAGACCACAAAATTAGTTATGAAATTGGGTAGGAATTATATATTTGAGTTCGTGATATTATGGGTAAGAATTATTTACAAAAATTTCCGAAATTCGAGCACGTGGGATCTGGGTGAATTTTAGGAATTTTCGAAAATGGGTTGGATAATTACTCTAATAATTAGATTATGAACTGTTGAGCAATTATAGATTACTTTGTACAACTTTTGGCTAGCTTTGGATTTTTCGGCACCGACTTGAGACTCTTAGAGTGATTTGTAGACCGGAAAGTGGACTTGGAAACGAGGTAAGTCTCTTGTCTAACCTTATAAGAGGAAATTAACCCCATAGGTATTTAAATTGTTATTTTCTACTAAATGTGAGTGCTACATACGTACAAAATGACGAGAGTCCGTGCGTTGCTCAAATTCATGTTATGCCTAATAGACATAGGCCTTTATTATGCTATTCCTTGCACTATTTGAACTCAACCTGCTAATTTAATTGCTTGTATTAATAAGTGAAACTTAGTTAAATATTATGTTAGATCGAGCTTCATTGCTTAGAGATTTGGCGGAATGTTTAATTATTGATGAAAATTATATTCTTTTATGGGCTTAATTGGGATTTGTAAACGCACAATTTCTAATTTGAAAAGTTTCCCTATTCCTGTGGATCAGACGAACGCCTCAGAAATATTTATATATATTATAGGATGCATCTATGGATCGGATCATATGACCTCGGTAGCATATGCACATGAAAGAATATTCTCTAGAAGTGAAGTGCGAAGAAGGAGAATTGAAGATGAGGAAGAGTCGATGTTTCTAGCCCTAGGTTTAGTGCGTGTGGAAGAGGAAAATTGTATAATTACTCTTAAATATTAATTTTTACCTTGGTCCACCATGATGAATTTTCTATATAATAGAAAATTACTATTGACAATCACATCATAATTAACCCCCCTCCCCAAATAGAACTTTCTGTTCCTATATTGTATAAAATCAAAAGCCAAAGATATCTTTCCTATAACGACCCGATAGTTCATTTTCCTTTCTAGATCTTTTTTCCCTAATTAAGGTTCTCTGTATGTGCTTTTACTATTTTATGATTTACTGGGATGATTGGTTTAAGGTTTTGGGTTGAAATTGAAATACTTAGTTCCTTAATAGTGGCATATAAGTCAATATTTTAAGTAAACGACCTCGTATTCGGGATTTTGATGGTTTCAATAGGTTCGTATTATAATTTCGGACTTGGGTGTGTGCTCGGATTAGGATTAGAATGATCCAAAAGCATTTCCGCGCTTAATGTTGAAAATTGGTTCATTGAACGTTTTCTAGTATTTTAAATTTTTGTAGTTATTGAGGTCCGTTTGGGATTCCGAGCCGGTATATAGTTATGTTATTTATGATGTGTACACAAAATTTGGTGTTATTCCGAGTAGTCTAAGCATGATTCGACGCATTCGAAGCTAGTTGAGAAGTTTGAAGTTCATAAGTTGATTCAATTTTGTTTTGGTGTGCGATTGTTAGTTTTGTTGTTATTTTACATGTTCAGAGAGTTCGAACAGGCCCATATTATAGTTATGGACTTGTTGGTGCATTTGGACGGGGTCCAGGGGGCTCGAGTTTGTTTCTGATCGCCCGCAGCTAAGTCCAAATATGCTGGTGTGCAACTCTAGTTTCGTTCTTCGCGAATGCAGAAGGACCCTCGCGTTCGTGATGAAGGTTTTCGGGACTGGGTGATGTTTTTCTTCGCATACGCGAATTAGGGGTCACATTCGTGGAGGCTTGGGATTAGTGGACTTCGCATTCATGATTGATTCATCGTGTTCACGTAGAAGACCTGGGCCCGGGCCTGGGCAACCCACTTTCCTTTCTTCCCGAGTGGAGGCATACGTTCGCAATGAGAGGGCGACTGGTTGTATCGGGTTCATGAGTGTCTTCTTGCAATTACGAAGAAGACCTTTCCTGTGTTCGTAAGTTTTGACTTCGCGATCACCATAGCTTGTTCACGATAGTGAAGAAGGCTGACCTGCGCAACGACTTAATAAAAATAAAAAATTTTGGCCATTTTTTCACTTCTCTAATTTGTTGGCCAATTTTGGAGCCTTTAAAAAGGGATTTTCACCTAAAATCTTGAGGTAAGTGTATTCTAAACATTGTGAGATTAATACCCATATTATCGTTATATCTTAACATGAAAATTGTAGGAATTTTAGTGTTTTATTGAAAAACTTAGATTTTTATAAAAAAGGGATTAAACTTCGAAAATAGTTATTAAATCGGGTAGGAATTATATATTTGAGTTCGTAAGATTATGGGTAAGAATTATTTACAAATATTTTTAAAATCCGGACACGTGGGCCCGGGGTAAATTTTAGGAATCTTCGAAAATGGGTTGGGTAATTACTCTAATAGTTAAATTATAAATTTTTGAGCAATTATTGATTAGTTTGTACAATGTTTGGCTAGATTTGGATTGTTCAGAACCGACTTGAGACTCTTAGAGTGATTTGTGGACCGGAAAGTAGACTTGGGATGAGGTAAGTCTCTTGCATAACCTTGTAAGAGGGAATTAACCCTATGAGTATTTAAATTATTATTTGCTAGTGATTGTGGGTGCTATGTACACACGAAGTGACAAGAGTACGTGCGTAGCTTAAATTCATGTTATGTCCTAATAGACATAGGCCTTTATGCTATTTCTTACACTATTTGCACTCAACCTGCTAGTTTAATTGCTTGTATTAATAAGTAAAACTTGATTAAATATTATGTTAAATCGAGCTTCACTGCTAAGAGGTTTGGCGCAATGTTTAATTATTGATGGAAATTATATTCTTTTATGGGCTTACCTTGGAGTGGTAAATGCACAATTTATAATTGGAAGAGTTTCCCTCTTTATGCGGATCAAGCCGAACGCCTGGAAATATTTATATATATTATCAGATGCATACATGGATCAGACCGTATGACCTCGGTAGCATATGTACATGATTATTATGGATTGGGCCATACAACCTCAACATAAGTTGTGTGTGTTGTCACTTTGAGTTCTATTATACTTGATATGTCTTTCATGACTTGAGGATTTATAAATACATGTTGAACCCTTACTTTTTGAGATTAGCTTGTTATATTTGGGGACTTTTAATTGTTATTTCGTTAAATGATCATTGAATTATTGCCTCTTATTCCATAATTGGTGTTGTATTTCATGCCAATTAAATAATCTTCTACATTATGTAGATTGCCCACTAGTAAGCATCGATGTCGATACCTCGTCACTGCTTCTTCGAGGTTAGACAAGATACTTACTGGATAGACGTCGTTTATGTACTTATGCTATACTTTTGCACATATTGTGTAGGTTATGAGTCATGTGCATCTGGATATCTTCCAGAAGCATATCTGCATTACCCGGAGGCTTAGTGGTGAGTTGCTTCTCATGCTCCATTTTGCAATACATGGAGCCTTCTCATGTTATGTTTTATCATTTTTGTCTGTTTTGTTTTATACAATAGTTCTTAGATAGTTTTGTATATTATACTAGATTTTCGTGCACTTGTGACACCAAATTTTGGGAATTCTAGTAGACACTCATGCGCTATGATTATTTATTTCACTATCCTATTTTCCCATTTAGTTTATGCTTTACATTAATACGATCACTTATAATTTTTTTCCCTACCTAATAAAGATGAAAGACTTTTAAAATGTTAAAATGAAAAATTAAATGAGTATTTTATCGGCGACATCCGACGTTGGGTGCCATCACGGCTTATAGTAGAAATTGGATCGTGATAGCTTCGTATTAGAGCTGTAGGTTCACATAGGTTTCACAAGTCATGAATGGTCCTAGTAGAGTCTTGCGGATAGGTGCAGAGACGTCTGTACTTATCTTCAAGAGGCTATATGATGTTAGGAAACTTCTCTTTCTTATCTCCTATCGTGCAGTTGATGTTGTGCTAATGTCAAGACCTGAAATTCTCATCATCAGGTCCGTGATGGTGCCTAATATCGCACTCGCTAGGCAAGACAACATAGGAGTTCTATTCACCTTTTTCCTATACATTTCATAGTTTAAAATCAAC
Organism: Nicotiana glauca; assembly: GCA_026770625.1. Lineage (NCBI taxonomy): Eukaryota > Viridiplantae > Streptophyta > Magnoliopsida > Solanales > Solanaceae > Nicotiana > Nicotiana glauca. The sequence continues at coordinate 16,081 of MU738865.1, read as the reverse complement.
AAAACTAAATAAAGCTGAAATAAATGCGGAAGTACATAATCACCGGTTATTTATATACTATTAACAATACTAAAACTGTTATCACCTAAAAATTGGTGTCACAATCCAGGAACACACTATGAATATCTACAAACATTAGTCTGAAAGAAATTGCATCTTTTTTGAAAAAAAAGAAAACAAGAATGTAGAACATAGGATGGGACGCTGGGGCCTGCGGACTCCAGCACGACTACCTTGGGTCTCCTAGATGAAATGCCTGCAACCGACCTCTCGATCAGCCATAACCAGCTCCAAAATCTACAGAGAAAGTGCAGAGTGCAGTATCAGTACAACCAACCACATGTACTGATAAGTGCCAAGCCTAACCTCGATGAGGTAGTGACGAGCCTATGACGGGGCATTTACAATATTACCTACATACAATTCATAATAAATCAGAAAGAAAAATGGAAAAATTAAATAGTAACTTGCAAGGAAGGATTAGAAAATTATGGTATCTCTTCAGTAACCAGCTATAACCAATCCTTAAATTTAAATCCAATTTGCAGAATAACTCGCACAGTAAAAGAAAAGTACATAAGCACATAAGCTGATGCGACGCGCATTCCGATCCCACCATATAATAAATATCAGTATAAATATTCACCCTCATTACTCTATTTCAATCCACCTTTATTCCTTCTGTTGCAGTGCAATCTGGTCCCACCATACAATAGTAATTCACCCTTGTTTCTCCTCAGCATACCACCTTTATTACTCCTATTGCGGTGTGCAACCCGATCCTACCAGACAATAACATTTGACCCTTATTCCTCCTCAATATATCACCCTTATTTCTACTGTTGCCGCGCGCAACCCGATCCCACCATATCAGTACCAATCACACAATATGAACATGAATTTCACAATTTATCTCAAAACCCTCCATAATATTTAAGCCTCAAGCCAAAGCAAACGGAAGGATATACAATTATCAAACTTCACTCAATTTATACTACGTAGCGAAACCAACCAAGTTATACCAACAATGATAAACCAACTTAAACAAATAATTAATTACAATGAAACTAAGGCATAGTTAATATCATCAATAAAGAAAACAACATCTAACAAGAAGCAATTAAGCATGGAAACACCAATAAGTATGTAGCGGTTAAGACAGAAAGACAATATATTAAGTATGTGAAAAGAAACAGGCTAAACAGAATTTGGCGGCGCATAGGTACTCGTCACCTCATATATATGACACACACATAGATTTTCACATAGCAAGTAAGTCGGGGATCCCTAATTCCTCAAGTCAAAGTTAGATACAATGCTTACCTTGATGCACAGGCCACTCATTGCTCAATTACCGCTTTTCCTCTAGTTTCCACTTTCGATCCACTCGTATCTACTAATAATTAACTTAATAACATCAATTATCGCTAATGAAATCAATTCCAATACATAATTATAAGTTTCCCAACATTTCTCCCAAAATTTCAAAAACCGACCCCGGGCCTGCTTGGTCAATACCAGAAATTTGAACCAAAACTCGATTACCCATTCACCCTGAGTCCGGATATACAATTTATTTTGGAATCCGACCTCAATTTGAGGTCTAAATCCCCAAATTTTGAAATCCCTATTTTTTATCCAAAAATCCCCAATTCCACCATGAAAACCTTAAATTCTATGTTTAAATCTTGTAAAATAATATAAAAGATTGAAAGAAACTAGTTAAGAATCACTTACTTATGATTGGGGGAAGAAAAAGTCTTTGGAAAATCGCTTTTTGTGTATTAGGTTTAAAAAAATTAGAGAATGAATGAAAAATTCCGTCCAAAATCATTTTTGACCAGTTGCAGGTATTGCAAATGCGAACCCCGCAAAAGCGAACTTGACTTCGCAAATGCGAAGACTGACCGGGGCCTGGTAACATCGCAAATGCGGCCAATGCTGATCACAATTGTTATCCTAAGCTTTGTAATTGTGAAGGTCCCCTCCCAGCTCCTATGCTCGTAAATGCGAACCTTCTTTGCAAATACGAGGCTCGCATTTGCGAGCCATACCTCGTAAATGCGCAGTTTGCAGACCTGAAGCATACCAACAAAATTTTCTAAGCTCAAATCACTTCGTAGCCTGTCTGAAACTCATTCAATCCCTCGGGACTCTAAACCAGATAGACACTTAAGTCTTAAAACATTATACAAACTTGCTTGTGTGATCAAATTGCCAAAGTAATATGTAGAACTAAGGATTTAGCACAAAAAACACATAAAATTCCTAAGAACACTTTGAAATTCACATTTTCACAACCGAACATCCGTATCATGTAAAATCAGTTCTGTTTCTCAATAAATTTCATAAACAAGGTATGAATATTATTCTGGACCTGTACCGGGCTCCAAAACCAAAATATGGGCCTAGTACCAACAAGATCTAACATTAACCAAATTCTTAAAACCATTTAAGTTTAAGTCTTATAATTTTCATCAGAAATTTATTTCTCGGACTAGGGACCTCAGAATTTGATTTCCGGCATACGCTCCGGTCTCATATTTTGATACGGACCCACCATGACGGTCATAACACGAGTCTGGGTCCGGTTACTCAAAATATTGACCAAAGTCAACTAAATTAACTTTTAAAGGCAAAATTTATTATTTTATCAATTTTTCACATAAAAGCTTTCCGAAAACGTGCCCGGATAGCGCATGCAAATCGAGGAGGAATAAAATGAGGTTTTAAAGTCCTCGGAACAAAAAATCGAGTTCTAAAACATAAGATGACCTTTTGGGTCATCACAACTAAGTATCGTTCTCTTATTCTCTCTTAGATGGTGAGAACGTGCACTGATGATGTACATAATAGTGGAGGATCTTCTCCCCGTATTGCTAGAGGCTTAGGGAGAGAGCGGGGAGATCTCCAGCTCATTCTAGAGGTCGAATGCATCCTAGAGTTTCTCCTAGCGTACCACTGGCGGATCCAGTAGAGGATCCTGTCATGAAGAGCCGGGTGAGGTGCCTGCAGTTGAGCCGACCTCGGTAGATTTCATTTTTGCATCGGGGTTGCAAGAGTACATAGGCCGCATACTACTTCTGTATATCAGACCCGAGTGCGTTACCTAATTGTAAAGCTCGGCCAGTTGCAATGGCTGTACCAGAGCCCATACCAAATATGATCGTCGAGCGGCATAAGCTATTAGATACATTGACAAGACTGCATCCTCCTGCTTTTGGCGGTGTGCGACATGAGAACCCCCTAGGATTTTATTGACCATTGCAAAGACGAGTTGTACAACATGAGAGTATTGGAGTCGAAGAGGGTGTACTTCACCATATTTCAATTGGAGGGCAAGGCCCATAGATGGTTGCAGTCCTATCTTCTTAGCAGACTAGAGGGTTTGCCTCCCTTGACTTGGGATCAGTTCACACGTCTCTCTCTTTCTCTCTCTCTCTCTCTCTCTCTCTCTCTCTATATATATATATATATATATATATATATACATATATATATATATATATATACATATATATCCCACCCTCTTAGAGGGAAGAGATATAGGGTCATTTTTAGTGGCACCAGTAGGGTCAGATGTCAATCACCGATCATGAGGCGAGATTCTCTAAGTTGTCCTGCCATGCACTTATTATACCCCCCACCGATGCAGAGAGAGTGCAGAGGTTTATTGTGGGTCTGAATTATGGTATTCAAGTTGCTATGGATTGAGAGGTAGAGATAGGGGCTCCTTACGAAAAGGTTAAGGAGATAGCTAGGCGGATTAAGGGTATCTGCACCATGGCCGATTGTATACGACGAGGGAGAAGAGGCCTGAGGATACTAGGCGATTTAGCGGTGCCACATCTAGGGGTAGAGGTTAGTTTGTGAGTGTGAAATCTAGCAGATCCATTTATTCAGCACCACCGCCTTATCGGGGTGCACCATGCATCCCTATTTCAATTCCATTCTAGTGAGATCCTACCGTCCACCGGCTATTCAGAGTTCTTCCAGTGGGTATTCTGGTCTCCAGGGTCAGACTCAGAGTCAGTCATCTTCCGCACTGAGAGGTTGCTATGAGTGCGGGAAGCTTGTCCACATGAGGAGATCTTGCTCCAGGTTTTAGGGCAAGGCAGTGCAATAGGGCCAGCAGGGCCATCAACCAATGATTACTGCACCAGCTGCCACACCGATCGTCTGGCCTTCCAAAGGCGGAAGGTAGGTAGGTATAGGTCGCCCTAGTGGTGGAGGTCAGTCAGTTGGTGCTCCAACTAGGTTATATGCTTTTCCAGGCATACCAGATGTAGTAGCCTCAGCTGCCATGATCACAAGTATTGTTTTTATCTGATGTAGGGATGCTTCAGTATTATTTGATCAATGGTCTACATATTCATCTATTTTTTCTCTATTTGCTCAATCTCGATGTCTTTTGTAAGTTCTTAGGTGCTCAAGTACATGTGTCCAAGCCTGTGGGCAATTCTGTTATTGTGAATCGGGTCAACTGATCCTGTATTATGACTTTCTGTGGCTATGAGACCATAGCAAATCTTCTATTTCTCAACATGACGAACTTAAAGGGCATCATGGGCATGGACTGGTTGTCTTCGTATCATGACATTCTTGATTGCCATGCCAAGACTGTTACCTTGGTAATGCTAGAGTTGCCTGGAGTTGAGGGGTTCATCTATTAGTGCATCTTGTTGGGTTATCACTTTTTGAAGGATCGACACATGGTCAAGAAGGGTTGTTTGGCTTATCTAACTGATGTTCGGGATACTACTATAGATACTTCTATGATTATTCAGTGACCGTGGTACCAGAGTTCTATGATGTGTTTCCTTTTAATCTACCGAGCTACCACCAGATCATGATATCAATTTTACAATTGATTTTGTGCTAGGCACCAGCCTATCTCTATTCCAGCGTATCGCATGGCTTCGAAAGAGTTAAAGGAGTAGCTTGAGGATTTTTAGCAAAGCTTCATCAAGACGAGTGTGTCTCCTTAGGGTGTACCATTGTTATTTGTGAAAAATAAGGATAAGAGTATTCGGATGTACATTGGTTACCACCAGTTGAATAAAGTTATCATTAAGAACAAGTACTAATTACCACGTATTAATGATTTATTTAACCAGTTGTAAGGTGCTAGGGTTTCTCTAAGATCGATTTAAGATATGGGTATTATTAGCTAAAGATTCGTGCTTCATATGTTTCGAAGACAACTTTTCGGACTAGGTATGACCACTATGGGTTTCTAGTGATGTCTTTCGGCTTGACCAATGCCCCGATGGTGTTTATGGATTTGATGAACTAGGTGTTCATGACATATCTTGACTCATTTGTAATATTGTTCATTGATGACATATTGAGACGCTTCACGCATTAGCCTAAGATGTGTATTAATGCAGGAGGGGTGAGTTATTGCATTTTCTTCACGTTAGTTGAAGCCCAATGGGAAGAATTACCCCATACATGATTTGGAGTTGGCCGCGATACTTCATGCTCTCAAGATCTGGAGGCATTATCTTTATGGGGTGTCATGTAAAGTTTACATAGATAATCATAGCTTGCAGCATTTGTTTAATCAGATGGATGTTAATTTGAGGCAACTCAAGTGGCTTGAGCTACTAAAAGACTATGATATTACCATCCTTTACAGTCCAGGCAAGGCGAATATGGTTACGGATTCCTTGAGTAGAAAGGCCGAGAGTATGGGCACAGTTTTGAATTTATTTTAGTAGAGGAAAATCCATTGTCTTTGGACATTTATTCCTTAGCTAACAGACTTGTGAGGTTGGATATTTCAAAGCCCAGTTGAGTTATTTCATGTGTTTAGGCACAGTCTTAATTATTTGAGCAATCAAGGCTCATGAGTAAGATAATCCGCACCTTCTGGTTCTTAAAGAGATGGAACTACGGGGTAGTTCCAAGGAGGTTACTCTCAACGAGGATGGTGTTCTATGGCTCTAGGGTCGCCTATGTGTTCCTATTGTTGGTTTGAGGGAGAAGATTCTAGAGGAGGCATATAGTTCCCAGTATATGTATCACGACCTGAGGAAGCATTATTGGTGGCACCGGATGAAGAAGGATATAGTTGACTATGTAGCGAGGTGTCTAAATTACCAGCAGGTTAAGTATGGGCATTAAGGACATATGGTCTACTCCAGCAGATGGTTATACCAGAGTGGAAATAGGAGCAGATCACTATCGACTTTGTAGTTGGGTTAGAGCGAGTGTTGAGGAAGTTTGATTCCATTTGGGTCATTGTCGACAGGCTAACCGATTTGACTTACTTTATTCCGGTTGTAACTATGTACACTTCAGAGAGATTGGCCTAGAATAACATTGATGAGATTGTCTGGTATCATGGTGTGCTTATTTCCATCATTTCAGATAGAGTCCCTCAGTTTGCTTTGCATGTATAAATAGTAGTACAGAGTAATCTGAGCACCCCGATAGAGCTTAGCAAAGCCTTTCATCTGCAGATTGATGGGCAGTCGGAATGGATAATTTGTATTCTGGAAGATATGCTTAGAGTGTGTATGATTGAATTTGTAGGGAAGCTGGCTCGATTATTGCCTTTGGATGAGTTTGATTATAAAAAGAGTTATTAGTCCATCATCGAGATGGCTTCATTTGAGGCTATATATGGTTGGCAATGTCGTTCGTCCAACAGATGGTTTGAGTCCGGTGCGGCGATGTTATATAGCATCGATTTAGTGAAGGATGCCTTGGAGAATGTAAAGTTGATTTAGAAGCAGTTTTGCACAGCATAATCCATACAGAAGAGTTATGCAGATTAGAAGGAGTGTGATTTACCATTTATGGTACGGGAGTGTGAGCACGTAATTTTTGCCCTATAAGTGTGTTACTCCCAGAAAACCGAAATAAAATAATTCATTTGTTTTGTCATGATTTTGTGCTATTTCTCGTATTTTCACTTCTTTGTGTGTTTATTCGTTAATAGAAAATACAAAATATGTTGCGTTTACATTTAGGATTTATCAGGAGAGATTAAGTTTTATTTCACAAAAATCACACAAGATAATACGCTTTACATTTCAGCATTTAAGGGTCTAGCTGTGTGGTCTATTTTTAATTAATACTTAATTGTGTGTGTTAATTGTTGGTAGAAGTTAATTAAAATTTTATAAGTTAATTTGTTTGAATTTTTGTTTCTTAGATAAATTAGGAAAAAGAAAAATGAAAGAAATGAAATTAAAGATATCAAAAACCCGGACTGGGCCAGTTTAAAGAAAATACCAAGCCCAAATCATTGTCCCTACCCGATCCAACAAACCCTTCGCCCAGGCCAGTTGAAACGACGTAGTATGAAAGCGAAACTACGTCGTTTCAATGGCAAAAGATCATAGCCATTCATCTTGTTCAATCCAACGGCTAAAATCATCACACCCTTACCCGACCAAACGACCCGACCCGTTCCCATCATGGACCGTCCGGTCTCAGAGACGTCTAAACGACGCCGTTT
>MU738864.1:0-15927 GCA_026770625.1 Nicotiana glauca | reverse complement strand
GACCAAGTAACCTAGGCTCTGATACCAACTTGTCACGACCCAAACCCCGGTCGTGATGGCGCCCAACACCTTGTTGGCAAGACTGACCATTTAACATTTCCATCCCAATTATTAAACTTAAAAACACCGATTAAACATAAACTCTGGTTTACTTAATAATAAAAACAGTGCGAAAAACAAAATAACAGTAATAACAGCCCAATAGATCTGGCATCGCAAGTCTGAGCCTCTAAATACAACTGGATATCATCCTATACATAAACAAGTCTAGTGTGGGAGTAAAAGAAATTAGAAGAGGAGAAAATTGGGTCCTGCGGACGCCGGCAGCTACCTCGAATACTCCGACACTGAACCGAGTAGCAGCAAATAATCGCAGCTAAACCTCCAGGGTCCCTGTATCTGCACACAAGGTGTAGGGAGTAAAGTGAGTACTCCAACTGAGTGAGTAATAGCAATAAATAACAACTGAAAAAAAGGAATCCTGTAAGAACACTATGCAGTTCTATAAATAACAGTAGAGCATTAACATTTGCTAAACAGGAAAATCTGGTAACAATCTCCTACAGTCCAACAATTTACCAATATTGCTGCGGCGCACAGCCCGATCCTTACTAACACTACTGCGGCGTGCAGCCCAATCCGATATAATATATATAATGCTGCGGCGCGCAGCCCGATTCGATATAATATATATAATGCTACAGCGTGCAGCCCGATTCGATATAATATATATAATGCTGTGGCGTGCAGCCCGATCTAATATAATATATATAATGCTGCGGCGTGCAACCTGATCTAATATAATAGTCGACTGCGCTCACTGGGGGTGTGTGCAGACTCCGGAGGGGCTCCTTCAGCCCAAACGCTATAATACTGCGGCGTGCAGTCCGATCCATATAATATATCGTTGCGGCTCGCAGTCCGATTCATATATATATCACTGCGACATACAGTCCGATCCACATATATATCATTGTGGCGTGCAGTCCGATCCATATATGTATATATATACTACTGCGGCGTGCAGCCCGATCCGGTATGTATCAAATACCCTCACTATGGGGTCCTTGACCCCTCTCAGTCAATATAGACTTGGCCTCTCGAGCCCACTCAGCTAAGACAGGGTATTAAACCCTAGGTATCTCTCATTTAGAGTGTAATTTGCTAATACCGGTTTATATTATGTTTTACAATTAAAGACATGACTGAGAGTATATGTTCAACAGGTAAAGTGTGGTCAATTAGCTCAATAGGCTCCCCTAAGGGTTCTACAGATCGGCACAAGGCCCCAAACATGGCAACTAGCCCAAAATGCACGGATATAAACTCAGTCTCAGTCAAGAAGTGTANAAATACGGGGTTTCAAACCCTCAGTATATCATTCATAACCATTACTCACCTCAAACCGGCCGAAATCCTAGCTCGTCTTGCGCTTTCCTCGCAAATCGACCTCCTCGAGTGTAGAATCTAATCAAAACCACAAGGAATAGGTTATAACAAGCTAATGGGACACAACCCAATTGAAAGAACTCGAAAAATACCCCAAAATACGAAGTTGGCAAAACCCGAGCCCCAGGCCCGCTTCTCGAAAAATTACAAAATTTACATTTTCGGAATCCTCATCTCGCCACGAGTCCGTACATATCAAATTCACAAAAATCGGAGTCCATTTGGCCCCTCAAATCACTAGCTAAAATTCTTTTAAATTTCAAGCACTAACCTCCATTTTTAGCCTTAATTCCCTTGGATTTTCGGTGTAAATCCACGTTTTTACACCATAACAACATAATCTAAGACCAAGAATCCATACCTGATGAAGACCCTCGAAACCCTCTTCGAAAATTGCCTAAAATCTCCTTAGTCCGAGATGAATATGTTGAGTTGCTTCAAAAATTCTCGAAGGTGAAATTAAATACCCCTGAACAGCAATTTCCCCTTCTGCGATGATTTTGTCGCTTCTGCAACACCGCTTTTGCGTTTATTTATCCGCTTCTGCGGTTCTATGACTTTTACCCAGGACCACTTCTGCGGTCAACAAATCGCAAATGCGGGACCGCTTCTGCGGTCCGCATGTCCGCTTTTGCGGAAAACTCCAGGCCCCTCAAAAATCTCTTCTGCGACCCTATGGCCGCATCTGCGAAACCGCTCCTGCAGCTCCTTTTCCGCAGATGCAGAAATACCAGAAGCCTAAAGACTAGACCTGCTGCATGCTTTCCAAATTCCCGTTTAACCATCCGAAATCATCCCGAGGCCCCCGGGACCTCAACCAAAAACACCAACCTACTCCAAAACTTCATACGAACTTGTTCCAATCATCAAAACATGCCAAACAGCACAAAAATCATCAATTCACCACGGATTCAAGCCTAAGTTAGACTAAAACTTCCGAAACTCACATTCGATCAAAAACCTGACCAAACGACGTCCGAATGACCTGAAACTTTTCACACATATCCAAAATCACCTAATGAAGCCACTGCAACTCTCGGAATTCCATTCCGACCCTCGAATCAAAATCTCACCTATCAACCGCAATTCGCCAAAGTTCCAACTTCGCCAATTCAAGCCTATTTCTATACCGGACCTCCAAATTCAATTCCGATCGCTCTCCTAAGTCACAAATCCTCCCCCGAAGCTAACCGAACCACTGGAACTCACATCCGAGCCCTCTAACAATATAGTCAACTTCCGGTTGACTTTTCCAAAATAAGCTTCCTTCCAAGAGGCTAAGTGCCTCATTTCCAACCAAAACCAATCCGACTCAACCCAATCAACTCAAATATTGATATTAAATCATAGAGAAACATAATATGGGAAAACGGGGCGGTAACTCACGTGACGACGGGCCGGGTCGTCACAACACTTATACTCAGTGCATAGTATAGCGTAAGTATATATATATATATATAAGCTATATTCGATACAGTATTACCTAATACACTTATACTCAGTGCATAGTATAGCGTAAGTTTATATATTATATATATATATATAAGCTATATTCGATATAATACTACCTAATATACTTATACTCAGTGCATAGTATAGCGTAAGCATATATATTATATATATATATAACCTATATTCGATACAGTATTACCTAATACACTTATACTTAGTGCATAGTATAGCGTAAGTATATATATTATATATATATATATATATATATATATATATATATATATATATAAAAGCTATATTCGATACAGTATTACCTAATACATTTATACTTAGTGCATAGTATAGCGTAAGTATATATATTATATATATATATATATATATAAAAGCTATATTCGATACAGTATTACCTAATACACTTATACTCAGTGCATAGTATAGCGTAAGTATATGTATATTATATATATATAAGCTATATTCGATATAGTATTACCTAATACACTTATACTTAGTGCATAGTATAGCGTAAGTATATATATTATACATATATAAGCTATATTCGATATAATATTATCTAATAGACTTATACTCAGTTCATAGTATAGCGTAAGTATGTATGTATGTATGTATATATATATATATATATATATATATATATATATATATATATATAAAAGCTATATGCGATACAGCTTACCCTTGTATTACAAAAGTATTAACGGCTTACATTTATAGTATTATTTAGATAGTAAATGCAAAAGTGATATTTAATTTTGACCATTGTTGACCTGAATAGAGACCAACTTTGGTCGCTATTTATTCAAGAATTTAGTTTAGCGACCAAAGTTGGTCGCTATATTTAAATCAGATTTAATTATATTTTATATAATATTTAAATTAATAATATAATTATTAAAATTATATAACTGAGTCCCATTTAAGCGACCAAAGTTGGTCGTTATCTGCTTACTCTTTAAGTAGCGACCAATGTTGGTCGCCATTTCTATATTATATATATTTATATTTTATAGTTTTCTTAAATAATAATATAATTATTAAAATTTTATAGGTAGGTCCCACTTTAACGACCAACATTGGTCGCTAATCTGAGTAAACGTTTGACCAAGCAAGTCTGACCAATCCAGTCAATATTTTGACTAATATTGCGACCAAGTAGCGACCAACCTTGGTCGCTATTTTGTTTCTTTTATTTATTTTATTATTTTTGCTTGTTTAGCGACCAACTTTGGTCGCTTTTTTCACAGACCAACTTTGGTCGCTAAGTTTTGGTCGCTTTTTTACGGAATTCTAGTAGTGATTCTTCAAAATTTCATAACTTCTTCATTTCAACTCCAAATTGGGAGATGTTTTATAGAGGATTTTACCACATATTCGTTGGTATGTAATCTTAGACTTATTTTCTTCAATTTTCATTAACACTCATTAGATTTGTTGGCATAAATCATGTGAAAAAGGGTAGAAAATTAGGAATTTGGGTAGAGTTGGGGCTTTTTGATTATTTATGTTTTAGACCTTGTTTTGGGGTTAGATTTCGGAACAAACTATATATTCGGGCTCGTGGATGAATGAGTGATAGGGTGTTGGTCCGAACCTCGTATTTTGACCAAGCGGGCCCGGGGTCAATTTTTAGATTTTTGGGAAGAATGACTAAAAAGCTATAATTAGGCTTTGGAAATGAATTGTTTGGCATTTATTGATATTATGAAGTCGATTATGTATATATACAACTAAGTTGGAGCCGAATTCGAAAGGAAAGGCGGTGCTTGAGGCTTGAGTTGACCGTGGAAGTTTGAGGTAAGTGTTCGGTCTAATCTTCGCTTGAGGGATTAGGAGTTGAGTCCTATTTGCTATTTGCTTCTTGTTGAGTACGACGTATAGGCATGGTGACGAGTATCTATACGTTGGTGTCGAGCATGAACGTGAGTCTTAAATTGATACTTGTTGTACTCTTAATTGATGCTATGGATGTTTTAGTGGTTAAATTGTTAACATTGAGCAAAGACTTAGTTTATTTTTCGTGGAACTTACTTATGATTGAGAATTGGTGAAAACTGAGATGAGTAGGAGTTGAGTTAAGGTTGGTTATAGCTGATTCTCCCTTGCCGGGACGTATATACTTGTACTGTTGAGTTCCCTTGCGAGGATAGTGTAGTTTATTGTTAATCCCTTACCGGGACGGTTATTATGATTTTTGCTGGCTGTATATTTGGTATGGGTTGCGCCCCGCAACATTTTTATTATATATATGGATCGAGTTGCACGTCGCAACACAATAATATTATATGGATCGGATTGCACGCCGCAATAATGATACGTTGGATCGGATTGACGCCGCAACAAATATTATATTGGATCGGGTTGCACGCCGCAACAGTTATATATGTGGATTGGGTTTCATGCCGCAACAGTGTTAAATGATAAGGGATCAGGTTGTGCGCCGCAATAGTAGTATTACTGATTTGTTGTAAATATTGTACTGTCCTTCCAGATTTTTATTTAGTATTTGCTAGATTTGATACGTTCCCCGAGGCATGTTTCCCCCTCCCTTTTAAAGTGCTTATTTCTTGTTTATTTTTCCGCCGTATATTATATAAATGCACAAGTTTATTTGGAGTCTGGTCATAGCCTCATCACTACCTCGCCGGGGTTAGGCCAGACACTTACCAGCACGTGGGGTCGATTGTGCTGATGCTAAACTCTGCACTCTGTACAGATACCGGAGCAGCACTGGGACAGTAGCACTTGGGGAGCCAGCCTTCAGTCCAGAGATCCCGAGGTAGTCCTGCAGGTGTCCACAGGCCCGACATCTCTTCTATCTACTTATATGTTCTGTTTTCATTTGTATTCGAGACAGACTGTATTTCTTTTTTTCAGACATCTGTATGTAGTATTCATAGACAGTCCGTGAATGTTGTGACACCGGTTTCTGGGTAGAGACACATGTTGGCTTTTCTCGTATTTATTTTGGTATTATAATCGTCTATGACTTTCGCTTAATTTTTATCTTCCGCTATCATTTAAATGTTTATCACATGTTTATATATGTTGTAAAAAGGATTAAAATGAAAGAGTCAAAGATTTCTAAACTTCGTGGCTTGCCTAGCTTCTACGAGTAGTCTAATAATGCAACCCTGATATTTGGTCACAGAAAATCTAATTAAAATATATATTCAAAAAAATATTGAAAGAGTCAAAGATTTCAATATATATATATATTGAAATCCTTTCTTTTTATATTGCGGCCTGATCGTAGTCTAATAATGCAACCCTGATATTTGGTCCACAGAAAATCTAATTAAAAGATATATTCAAAAAAATGTTACTAATAGTGTAATTCTTTGAACTCTCAACATAAGATTAACGTGTGTTATTTTGTCATTACAATATTTCATTAATTTGGTCGCAATAAATTTCTGACCCCCCTCCCCCCTCCCCACAACCCCTACCCCCAAAAAAATGTATCACTCAACTATATTGTGAGTTTGAGTCTTAACCAAGGATTTGTTATAGATCTTTATCGTTCGAATCTATTTAAACCTCTAACCTATTAAGTGGTTGTAAACTTAAAAATAAAATGCACTTAATAATTAAGATTCAAGCGTAGAAAAATGCACTTAATGATCGAGACTGAATAGAAGTCTTTGACTCATGACACGATGATTGTTCGACTAATATATATAACAAAAAATACATCTCATACTTTCTCCCTTGTTGTTCTCAAACAAGAACAATTCCAATAATACACAGATAGTGAAATAAGAAGATGATATAAACTATTCCACTAATTACTGCATGGCTTATGAACAATTAGTACATTGACCTTTTCTTTTTACTTCTTTTGCGAAGCATGAATATGGTCGATACAAAATGCTTAAAAATGAATAAAACAATGAAATGAAGATCCTATAATAATGTTCAAAATTGTCAATTGAGTCATTTTAAGAGTCTTGGAAGGTAATATATGTAGGTCTGTAGTGTAAGATGGTGCATCATTTATTTATTATATATTTTACTCGGGAGCCAAAAAATGAACACGCCTGCTACCTATTGTACTGTTGCGAATAATGTTTTATGTGACTTGTCTTCAATGGGTCTAGCCATGCTAACTGCAAGTGGAGAAGGATGAGAAATTTCTTTACGGCCTGCAAAGTTCTTTTCTGATACTTGATTTGTCACGTCTGTAAAAGAGTTAGTCCTTGGATTTGATCTAGGAGAACGAACTGGACGCCATTGTAGAGATGGTAACAGAAGATATTGTCCATTTTCCCTCCAAACACCTTCTTCTTTTTCTTCATGTTTAAGAGTTCTTGTTGCTTCACTTGTTTGAAAGCTTAGGAACAAAAAGAGAAACAAGATTATACAACAAGAAGTAGCAAAAATGTTGTTACTTTGTGTTGCCATGTTACGTTGATTTAATTTGTTCAATAACTATAAGCTGGAAAATGGAGGAGCTAGTAGTACTATATGAATTCTGATGAGTTTTGGTGATGAATATATAATGAGTTTTTTGTGTATTTATACCCATTGCAGAACGTGTTGCTGCGATTTGATTCATTCACAAATCACTATTTTCAATTTCATGGTATGGTTTTGACTATTGACTACTTGGCGTCACAAACACATTCAGAAATAGAACTAGTCAAGAAGACTGAAAAAACCCTCGTAATTTTAATCACAAAGTGCACCATAATATACTACGTTTTTTTTTAATTAATCCTGGTGTTTGGACAAATTTGCGTGTATTTTGATTAATTTTACGAAATATCCGTTACTTTCCACCAACACAAATACCAAATAACTCTCTCTACCAAATTATAAATAAATAGGAAGAAAGTACCTAAATATTTTTCCCTCCACTAAAAGATTATGTTTCTCATGATTTATTTAAACAAGGAAAAAAGAAGTGAAATTAAAGAGAACAGAAAAAGGTGGCAATAATTTTATTTAAGGTGTTTCACTCTTACAATCTCTGCATCTTTAAAAAATAATTTTTTGTTTCACCGTCGACAGTTCTCAATAAAACAACTGTAAACATTTATTTAAATAAATATTTTTAATTTTGATCTAGGACCTCAATATTACGATAGTTAGAGTCAGTTATATGAATTTACATATCAGGAAGCAGACTAAAAGAGAAATCTAACAACAATGAAACTAATCTTCATCACTAAAGTCTTAACTTATAATCATAACTAGTTGGTATTACCTAAATGGAATTTTTGCTCCTATATTGCGTTTTATATTTTCTCTAAATCTACGTGAATTACAAAAGATTGTTGTTTTTTCAAGATAATTTCTTCTTATGTAATTTTAGGTCCACCTATAATTTTCCTTCTAGCACATTTTTTATGACGGTGATATATGGTTGTATCTACTTGCTCACATCTTAACTATTCTACCGACTATCTGTTATTTCTCGTGCACCATATTAACACAATTACACAAATTTCAGATAACTCTGCCCACCAAAATTCAAACCGATAGGAATATAAGTTAACATTCTTCTCCTTGTTTGGAATAAACAATTTTTATTACCTTAATAAAAATTAAAAGAATAATAAGCCATAAAAGAGGAAGGTCCAACGAAACCTAGTTTTTAATTAAGTTTTATCCCATTGCTTCACTTTTTTCACATCAATTCAATGTTTCGCAAATTAAAGCATTTCAAGACACTTCCTTTCTTGGACAGGGACAAAACTATAATATTAGGTATGAGATCGGTATCTATAGTCTAAAATTTATATTTGTAATAGTAAATTCACAAAATATGCATAAAAACTACAAAGTAGTAGAATAAGATACAAGAGAGTCACGCCTTTAGAACAAAAAGGTTTTGATTTTGGGAGATGGAGCTCTAGAAGTGGAGTTCCTAACAGTATTGGTTTTCTGCCACTGAAAAATTAAGTTGAGAATTCAATCTAAATCTGATGTCACTATCCTAGAATTTAGAACTCGTAAACTTTAAATCTTGATTATGTCCCTGTCGTCGCATGCAATGTTCATTTCATCGGTGACAATAACACATTATGAAATGACATATGGTTGAAATGGAATGAGAAAAAGTGCACTTTTAATTTGTTTGATTAAAGAGGGAAGCTCTTCCAATAGAATTTTAAACTTGAAACTCTTGGCTAAGGGTAAAGGGATCTTAATATTTATCCCACATGCATCTCAATATATATTTCGCCCTTTGCGGCTCTTATCTTCCATGTTTCAGTTGCCGAGTATGATTTGATATAGTTTCAAAGTTTTAAGCTGGAGCCTTACGTCGTGACACCTTGGTAGCACAAACATGTACTAGCGATGTACGAATCATAGTCATAAACTATACCAACTTTATTAATTGCAAGATGACTTTGCTGTCACGTTTATTGCCCCTAATGTCTATTGCCGCCTAAAACTCTGCCAAGAGAGCGCTGCTTATACACACACACACACACATACACACACACACACACACTAGTACTTCCTTAATTAATCTTAGTGTAATGATCCGATCGGTCGTTTTGAGCATCTGTACTTTGCTCGCCAGTTCTCGGGAATGACTAGCCCCGTATGATGTATTATGACTTATGCAAATCGTCGGCTTTGGTTTTCAGTTTAATCGGAACAGATATGGAAATGGAAGAACGATTCTCAACTTGAAACGTTAAATTTGAAAGGTTTGACCAGGTTTTGGCCTTTTAGTATTCGATCTCGGATTTGGATTTGTATGAGTTGGTTAGCTCCTTTAGGTGATTTTGTCTTTGGGAGCACGTCCGGAATGTCATTTGGAGGTCCGTGGTGGAATTAGGCTTGATTGGCGAAATTAGAAATTTGGCGATTTTCGGTCGGCAGTAGAAATTTTGATATCAGGGTCAATATGGAATTTAAGAAGTTGGGGTAGGTACGTGGCATCATTTGTGACTTGAGTGCAAAATTTAGGTCATTCGGACAAGGGTTGGTAGTTTTTGACATCGTTTACGGAATTCAAAAGTTTAGGAGTTCTTAGGCTTGAATTCGAGGGTATTAGGTGTTTTGATGTTGTTTTGAGTATTCCGAAGGTTCGACTAAGTTTGAATGCTGATATGTGACTTGTTGGTATTTTTTGTTGAGGTCCCGAGGGCCTCGGGATGATTTTGGATGGTTATCGAAGAGTTTAAAAATTTGGTAATGCAGCTGAAGCTACTGATTCTGTCTTAACCGCACCTGAGGAGTGGGAACCGCAGGTGCGAGGTCCGCAAAAGCGGGTATGAGGTGCATATGCACAGATGGGATCGCAGGTGTGGCTTGGTCACCGCATCTGCGATGACCGCAGATGCGGTTAGGATACCACAAAAGCAAAAGTGGGCTTTTAATGAAATTCCGCTGAAGTGGAAAGGTTTTCGCAGGAGCGGTCCCACAGATGCGATTTTGCTGGGCAGAACCTATAAATTGGAGGCTTCGCAAAATTTGAATTATTTTCCACCATTCTTGTTCGGACTTGGAGCTTTTTGAATGGTTTTAAAGAGTGAACCAAAGGGGTCTTCGTGGAGGTAAGATGCTTGAACTCAATGCTCGTGATTATAGTGATGTTCAGTTGTTTAAGCATGTATTAAAAAAAATATGGGATGAAATTGAGGGGTTAGGGCTTGAAAATTGGAGATTTTGAATTGAGGATTTGAGAGATCATTTGAGGTCGGATTTTCATGAATTTGGTATGTATAGACTCGTGAGTGAAAGAGCTTTCTACTTTTGTAATTTTTGTCGGATTTCGAGACGTGGGCCGGGGGGCCGGGTTTGAGAGGATTCCGGGATTTGTGTCTAATTTGATATTTTTCCTTGCGGAATTCATTCCATTAGCGTATATTGATGGTATTGTTATGGTTTTGAATAGATTTGGAGCGATTGAAGGCCAAGTCGAGGGGAAAGAGCATCGCAGAGCAGGGATTTGACCGTTTTAAGGTAAGTAATGATTGTAAATGTAGTCTTGAGGGTATGAAACCCCGGATTTCACATTGCTTTACTACTTTAAGGTGACACACATGCTAGGTAACGGGCATGTGGGTGTGCACCGTTGGGGATTGTGACTTGTTCCATCCTGTAGCAACTATAAAGTTGCGTATTTGATGAAAACTATATGATACTTATGTGTTTTAGAAAGAATTTCTATAAATTGGGCCTCGTGCCATATTTGGGCCTCGTGCCAAAGCTGTTTGGACGCTTAGGGGCCTTTTTCTTGTTATCCTCTCACTATTTTTATTTAAAAATCTATACTCAGTCACGCTATATTTATTGATTCCATAACTTAGTCTTTATTACTCCGTTTTGATGCATAAAATATTTTTTTTGGCTGAGCACCCTGTTTCACTGATAGCCCGAGTCCCTTGAGAGGTTTATGGGTGAGGTTGAGGGCCTATTTTTGTGAGGATATTTATGGGATCGGGCTGCACGCCGCAACAAGTTGTTACTGATTCATGATTTTGTGAGGCAGAGGGCCTGATTGATTTATGCCATGAGGTGGCTTGTTATGAGGTCGCGGGCCTGATTGATTTATGCCACGAGGTGACTTGTTATAGAACTTGCGCTATAGGACCCCCTCCGGAGTCTGTACACCCCAGTGAGAGCGGGTAACCTGAGAGAGTGATATGATGTTTTGCCCGAGGGGATGTTCTTGATTCACATTGTGCTCGAGGGGATGTTTACGAGTGATTGTGAGGTATGCCCAAGGGGATGAATATGAGTGACAGTGCTGTTTGCCCGAGGGGCTGTTTATGATTTATGTTTCCGGAGGGGCTTATACGAGTGAGTTTTGCTTGAGAGGCTGATTATGTTTTCATCATTTTTACTTATTGTTTATCATTTCGTTTGAAAACTGTTGAAAGATGTTTCAAATGGTTTTACTGAAACTGGATTTAAAAGTTGATTCAAAATCCGAAATTTAAAAGCCTGTTGTATTCTTCTGAGATTTCATGATATGAATTGCACATGTTTTATTACTCGTCACTACTGCTCAGTCTTTATTTACCTTTATTACTTACTGAGTTGGCGTACTCACATTACTCCTTGCACCCTGTGGGCAAATCCAGGGGTTGTTGGACGTGCTAATGAGTGTTGTTTTCATCCATCGCGGATCTGCTGGAGAGAGCAAGGTAGTTGCATGGCAATCGCAACCCTGCTCTTCTCTCTCTTATTTTCCTATAGATGCCATTAGTTGGTTTCCAGATTGTAGTACTCTTAGTATTATCTGAAAGTCCTTAGTAGACGCTCATGACTAGTGACACCCCGATGTCGGACTTTTCTTTCCGCACTTTGTTATTCAGATTTATCTTATGAAGTTTTATTTTTTAAATAGCTTGAAATAATCTTTAAATTGAAATATCAGACTGTTCTGGTAAAGAGTCAGCTTGCCTAGTTCCATGATAGGCGCCATCACAACATGGCATATTTGGGTCGTGACAAGCTGGAATCAGAGCCTAGGTTACATAGGTGTCACGAGTCATGAGAGGGTTTAGTAGAGTCTTGCGGATCGATAAACGTCTGTACTTATCTTCGAGACGCTGTAGAACCTTTAGGAAACTCCACACTCTTGAATTCTTATCGTTCGTTATTGATTTAGCTTGAAGCGTAACTTCTTGAATTCCTTCCACACGTTCGTATGCACGCATGAGCGCTCGGTATCAGCTATGCTTCGACGACTTGTGATTCCCTGAATGAGGGGCGAGATGTGATTTCTGTGTGTTGATGTTGGGCCAGTCTGGAGGACTTTAGGCCGGGCTTTGCCTCTAGCTGAGCACTGTGTTGTTGATGGTGTGAGCACATGATTTTAGATTTATATGTTCGGTAGTGTCCCTATTAGTGGAAGTGATGGCTGGATGGCTACGTGACGAGTATGATGTGACTGCGAGATGTGTTCATGTGATTTGAATGTAACGAGAAGGGTCTGCTTGAGGGTAGAAAGAACTGTTTGGTGCTTGATTTCCATCTTGATTTGATGTATAGCCCCGAGTTGTGGGTGTGTTGAAGGATCTTTTCATGTTGTTTATGTCACGACCCAATTTCCCCGCCGCTGGGTTTCGTGATGGCACCTAGTCTTAAGGACTAAGTAAGCATAATAACTGCGGAATAACAACAATAAATAATAACATCTAAAATTCTTCTGAAATAAATCCTTTATACCATGAACATACAGCCACTCTCATATATATAACAAGTAAAACAAGGGTGTGTATCTATACTCAGCAAAATCTGGAGGACTTCATATCCAATAGGAGTGTTCAACTACGTGTATGCATGTACAAGTGCTTTACATAGTTCCTACCAGCTAATAAGCATAAGGAAAAGAACGGACAACACGTAATATATTTCCTCACAACTTCCACGAGATAAAGCTCATACATGTAGACGTACCACAATACAATATCAACAACAAGAATGCCCCCCAGGCCATCACAAATCATCACAATCAATCCCTAACATAGCCCACCTTGTCTCGCCACGTGTGCAAATAATAACATAACAAGTGCCCGCCTTGTGTCGCCAAACGTGCATCATAATGTTCCCACCTTGTCTCTCCACACGCGCAACCCACATATAAGCATATATATACATACCCCGCCTTGTCACGCCACATGTGCAATATATCAATAGTAGAAATAGCACGGCAGAAACCTCGTGCAACCCTATAACTACAACCGCACGGCAAAACCTCGTGCATCACAATATCAATAACCGCACGGTAGGAACCTCGTGTACCACTACAACAAGTACAACATCAACAATGACTATACAAGAACACGACAAGTAAATCAACTCAAGAGCTTTCGATCACAAGGAGACGGTAAAACTAGCTCACAAGGAATAACCACAATAGAGAATACTAAGCGTAATAAGAACAGCTCAACAAGGGAGAAAATAATATGAAGCAACGATCCCACAATATGTAATTCAACAACAAGGAAGCTAACACGAATCAAATAATTCCAAATAAGGAAATGTCAACTAAATATACGATATCTAAACTTCTTTTAAGGTTGGGCAATTTATAAAGAAAATACAACAATTGCAATTAAGGATGAGCAGCGGAAAGATAATCATAACCTCAATTAAGACTAAACAATTACAGGGGAGATAATAATGATTTCCAATAAAGACGAGCAGTTATGAAAGATAGCATGACAATAGAAGAGGTAAAAATCTTCAGTTAAGAAAAATAAGAGTCAAATATGCAATAAGAATGAATCATAAGCAATTAATTCCAATTAGAGCATGTAGAGGTAAAAGTAATAAGTGGAAAACTCAAGCATATCAAGTACACATTCATACACAGTGAATATAAGGACCTAAGAATCCTAATAGGCTAATTTTTCCACAAATAAGTCCGAGCACGCACTCGTCACCTCGCGTGCACGAACTACAATCAACATAGCAGACTCAAATCCTAAGGGAAAGTCCCCCACATAAGGTTAGGCAAGATACTTACCTCAAAGACGACAGACGGATACTCTAAAATGCACTTCTTGGGTGAAAAGAACTCCGAACGGCTCAAATCTAACCAAATTAACTTCAAAGCACAAATAAAACATATAAGAAACTATTCCGGATTATAAAGTCTCAATCTTTAACAAAATCCAAAAATCGATCCAAAAGTCGACCCCCGGACCCGCACCTCGGAACCCGACAAATTTTCTAAAATCCGAATACCCATTCTAATATGAGTTCAACCATACAAAAATTACCAAATTCCGATACCATTTTGTCCCTCAAATCATGAAATTTCGTTTTGAAAATTTTCTTCTAAAACCAACATTTCGCCAAACTAAAAATACAATTTAAATGATAAAACAAAGACTAATTCATTTAATATATTTAAGTCTCAGCGAAGAACACTTACCTAATCGAATTATCTAAAGAACCCACCAAGAATAGCATAAAAATGGTGAAACCCTCGATTTTGGAATATATTCTGTCTGCCCAGCGCGATCGTGAGAGAGTAGACGCGATCGTGTAGAAGAATTAGTTCCTGGGCTGAAGTGTGCTACGCGATCGCGAAAGGACTGATGTGATCGCGTAGAAGGAAAATGGCTACTGTCCAAATTTTGTGCTATGCAATCGCAAACTAAACAATGCGATCAAAAAGAAGGAAAAAATATTAAGGCCCAGAGCTACACTATGCGATCGTGAACCTATCTGTGTGAACGCGATGAAGGAAAATATGGCAGGTCGACATTGTACTACGCAATCGCGGTTATGCCTAAGCGATCGCATAGAAGGAAACACCAGATTGCAAAATAGCAGTTCAAACATAGGGAAAATGACCCATGGCCTACTCGAAACACACCCGAGGCCCCGGGACCCGTCTAAACACATAAACAAGTCACATAACCTAACACGAACTCGCTCGAGGTTACAAATCACATCAAACAACACCGAAACAACAAATCAAACCATAAATCGAACTTATGAACTTTCAAATCTTCAAATTTTTAAACTCGTGTCGAAATCTATCAAATCAATTCGGAATGACGCCAAATTTTGCAGACAAGTCCAAAATGACATAACGGAGCTGTTCCAACTCGCGAAATCGCATTCTGATCCCGATATCGCAAAAGTCAACTATGGGTCAAACTTCTCCATTTTCCAAACTTCAACTTTTCCAACTTTTACCGAAATGCCCGAATTAACCCTACGGACATCCAAATTTGAATCCGGACGCACGCCTAAGTCCAAAATCACCATACGAAGCTGTTGTAATGATGAAAAATTCATTCCGGGGCTGTTTACTCAAAACTCCAATTCCGATCAAATTCTCACCGCTTAAACTCCCAAAACTAGATTCCTTCTTTCAATTTGACTCTGAATCATCCATTTACTGAAATCAACCATGCACGCAAGTTGATATTCATATTATGAAGCTGTTCCAGACCTTACACCGCTGAACGGAGTCTAAATTCTCAAAACGACCGACTGGGTCGTTGTCACACCTCTTTATTCACGGCGCTTTAACATACTCCCGGCGAAAGGGATATATATATGTATATAAGCGTAAAA